>PITA01027433.1:0-20931 GCA_004023965.1 Spilogale gracilis | reverse complement strand
TCAACAAATCAAAAGGAAAATTAGGATTTGGAACTGAATGAAAACGAGAATACAACATATCAAAATTTCTGGGATGGCACTAAGTCAGTACTCAGGGGAAAGTTTATAGCACTAACTACCTATATTAGAAAAGAAAAAAAAAGATACTAGCACATGATCTAAGTCTAAGAAACTAGAAAAACTACAGCAAATTAAAGTAAGCATAGAAAAGAAGTAATAAAGATTAGAGTAGAAATCAATGATGTAAGAAAAAACGGGTAAGAACAGCTGATTCTTTTAAAAGAAGTTATAAAATTCATAAACCTCTAGCTAGAGTGCTCGGGAAAAAAGAGAGAAGACACAAATTACTAATACTAGGAGTGAGAAATATAGATGATATCACTACAGATTCTATAGGTATTAAAATAATAAAGGGATTTTATAAACAACTTTATGCTAGTAAATTCAAAAATTTAGAATGGACAGACTGTAAGACAAAAGCTAAACCTTGTTCAAGAAGAAATAGTTGAAGAATAGCCCTATATGTACTAAAGAAATTGAATTTGTAGTGTAAAATCTTCCCAAAAAGAAAAATTCAGATCCAGATGGCTTCACTGGTGAACTGTACCAAATCTTTAGGAAGAAATACTCTTCATTATATATAAACTATTCCAGAGGAGGGAAAATTTCCCATCTCATTCTAAAAGGCCAATACTATCCAGAAACCAAAACCAGAAAAATGCATTATTAAAAAACTACAAACTAATATTCCCCCATGAATGTAAATGGAAAATTTCTAAACAGTATTTTAGTAAATAGAATCCAACAGTACAGTAAAGGATAATATATCCTAACAAAGAAGGATTTACCTTAGGAATACAGGGCTGGTTTGATATTTTTTAAAAAAAAATCAATTAAATTCATTATATTTAACAAACTAAGAGAAATCTATATGATGTCAATACACACAAAACCATTTGGTAACATCCAACATCTATTCCTGATTTAAAAAAAAAAAATTCTCAGCAAGTTAGGAATAGAGGGTAATCTCCTCAATCTGTGATAAAGGACATCTATAAAATAGCCACAAGCTAACATCACACTTAATGGTAAAAGACAGAAAGCTTTTCTGAAAAGCTTAGGAATAAGAAAAAGATGTTCACTCTCAGCACTCTTCAGCATTTTACTGGAGGTCCTAGACAGTATAATCAGACAAGAAAAATAAAGGGCTGCTCAAAATTAGACAGTGAGAAGTAAAACTGTCTTTATGCAACATAGTTGTTGATGTAGATGATTCAATGGAATCTGTAAGAACTAATAACCAAGGTTTCATAACATACCAAAATACATGATAAATTACACAAAAATCAATTAATTGTATTTCTATTTTCCAATGATGAGCAATCAGATATTGACTTTTTTTTTTTTTTTAAGAAAACTGGGCAGGGCGCCTGGGGGGCTCAGTCATTGAGCAGCTGGCTTCAGCTCAGGTCATGATCCCGGAGTCCCAGGATCGAGCCCTGCATCAGGCTCCCTGCTCGACAGGAGGCCTGCTTTTCCCACTCTCAATCCCCCTGCTTGTGTTCCCTCTCTAGCTGTGTTTCTCTCTGTCAAATAAATAAATAAAATCTTTGGGGGGAAAAAAAAAGAAAACTGGGCAAAATAAAAAACACTTTTTGACCCTTCCACATAGTTTTGCAAAGCTCTCAAAAGCCTTTTACCAGGGGTACCTGGGTGGCTCAGAGGGTTAAGCCTCTGCCTTCACCTCGGGTCATGATCTCAGGGTCCTGGGATTGAGCCCCATATCGGGCTCTCTGCTCAGCAGGGAGCCTGTTTCTCCCTCTTTCTCTGTCTGCCTCTGCCTATTTGTGATCTCTCTCTCTGTCAACTAAATAAACATTTTTTTAAAAAGCCTTTAACCAGAAGAACTGAATAAACATGGAATTTCAGACAAGGTCCATAAGGGAAATGCAGCTGGACAATGCAATATCTGAGCTGAGATTCCTATCGCAGTAAAGTCTCTGATTCCTTAACAAGGGGGAGGTTACTTCATGATTCTAGTTTCTCTATCTACAAAAATGATATGACCCCAGCCATTCCTCTTGCAGTTGCCCTGAAATGACTATTCAGTATGAAAGTATGACAGGAATGTGGGGGGGGGGGTGGGAAATGATGAGTCCCAGGGTCAGGCTCAAGGTTAGTCCCATACAGGTCTCCCCAGCTACAGACCTGTCAACTAAGAAAGTTCCTTACACCATGGAAAAAGGAATCTATGGATAAAAGCAGAATTTGTCCCCAGAAATTCTGGGCCAGTAAGTTGCCAGAGCAGAGCCAATCACCCAAAAATAGAGGATCCAAAACACCAAGTCTGTCTGTGGGAGAGGAAGCACAGTTAATGCCACCTATCACTTCACAGAGACCCTTGTATTAGTCTGCTGCGGGTGGGGGGCATCTTAACAAAGCAGCAAAGACTGAGTGGCTTAAACATTTTCCAACAATTCTGGGGGCTGGAAATCCCAGACTTTCTAGATGTCAGCAGGGCTGACAGCTTCCCTGACAGGTAGGTGGCCTTCTCTACCCCATGTCTTCATACGTGGTCTTCCCTCAGTATATGTCTGTGCCCTAATCTCTTGAAAGGCAGTCATATTGGACTAGCGCTCACCCTAATGACCTCATTTTGACTCATTTATCTCTATAAAGATTCTTTCTCCAAATACACTCACATTCTGAGGTATTGAGCATTAGGAATTTAGCATAACGAATTTAGTCCATAGAAACGGCCCCTGCTTCTTCCCTCTCATATTCAGATCCTTGCCGGTTCTTATCAGTCACACAGATCAGGTCAGGAGGAAGCAGAGCTGCTCCCACACACACCAGCTTCCACTGCCCAAAGCCCATAGTCGCTTCTCCCTCAATTTGCTTAGGGATTCCTAACCCCAACACACCAGTGGGACCCTGAGCCCCAAGCTCACCTTCCTTCTCCCTTTGGATACCAGTTAAGTTCTTCTCCCTCCTCTGCCCTGTTCATTTCAGGATTACCACATTTAGAGAGCCAACATGACCTATTTAGGCTCTGACCCACTTACAAGAGAAATACCAATCACAAACACTGGCCAGAAGGGAGACCACAAGTTTAACTGATTGTAAATCAAAAGAATGATGAAGAAGAAGTCTTGGCTGGTGCACCTACTGCTGATGTTACTACAAAATGCCCTGAGGGGAGTTGTTATGGAAATATGCGATACCCAAGTAGCCCCTTCCGGCATGAAGGTACTGTCCAGGCTTTCCAGCCTTGTAAGTGACCTAGAAATCAATGAAATAGGTCCCTTTACCTTGCTTTGCTCAAAGGTGAGCTAAGCATTTCCAAATGTCTGGAGGAAGTCATTTCCTGCTAAGACATGGTATAACCCATTACACAAGTGTGAAAACTGAGGAATCAGGTGGGATACCAGCTCAGCCTTCTTCACCCATTCCAGACCAAGAATGAGTGGCATGTGTCTAGAGGCCTCTGCAACGGGGACTTTTGTCATAAATACGAGATTGAGTAGCTGCCTGGATCACAAAAGCAGTTTATTTTCTCTTCTTTGGAAATGCTCTATTTCCAAGGATAGCTGTGATCTTACTCTCCTGCCACAGCTTATCAGTCCCAGGAAAGAGACTTGGTCCAAGCCTGAGCCAGTAAGATTTTCTCTGAAGTCTGTGACTTAATGAAACAGGGGGTTGGCGATCTTTGGGATCCCTCTAAGACTTCTGAGAAGGGGGCAACTGGGGAACCCGAGGCAGACCTGCTTCTTGCTCTTGGCTGGTCCCTTCTGCAGATTTTGGGAACCATCCTAATATCCTTCCTATTAATTGCCCATTTGGTTTACATTAGCCAGTGTTGGTTTCTATTAACTGCAATCAAAAGAATCACAACAATACCAGTAAAATAATACAGTTTTAAGTTATTCACCTTTTGGTCTCAGTACCTATCACAAGATTTAACAGATCATGTGGTAGACATTCAATACCTTCATTCTAAATTTATAAAAGGCCAATTTACCCTTGCCAAGAACAGAGTACCCTGTGGTAGAGGGGAAAAGATTCTTTAGTGCCAACCTTTCCTGATGCAACAAATTACATAACGACTCTGTTTTTGGTTTTCCTTGAAAGGGGAAAAAGTGCTAAAGTTTTCTACCTACAAAAATGACCTGGTGCCAGATGCCCAGCAAGTCAGAAATTGGGAATATTCAGCCCTAATCTCTGCAGGTGTGTGGGCATCATCCTCCAGGCTGCCAAGAGCAGGCTGGAAGCAATAAGCTCTAGTCTTGTTGGGATCTGCTTACCCCAAGTGGAACTTCACACATTCATATTGTCACCATGGTTCCTCACATTTACACATGCTCTGTGCAGCCTCCATACATTTGCATGGCCTGGTCTAAGATGTGGGATCCCCACCCAGCCATCCTTCCACCATGTTTTTATCTATCCATCCATCCAACCATCCCTGCATCCATCCATCCATCCATCCATCCATCCACCCACCTACCACCCACTCAAGCTTGGGAATTTACTGAGCCCCTCTCTGTGTCTCTAGACTGTACATCTAGGTGACTGTGCCACTCCCAATGACACAGGGGTTAGAACAACACTTGAAGGTCACTCCAGCTCCCCGTCCACACACTCATCCCCAGACATCTACAAAAATCTTCTAAATGATTACTCAGTCCCCAGCCTCTTGCTTCCTCATCTAAACTTCACTACGCCAATCCTACCTTCCCAAGATGTCAACTTAATCATGGAACTTTCCTGTCCCTAAGCCTGCAATAAAGCCCAAACCCTGGGCTTGGCATTCAAGAGGCATGCAACTGAACCTAATCTTTTTTTTTTCACATATGTTTATTCTTCCAAATTTATCTCCTGCATGAAACCTCAACCCTCACAGAAGCATCCTGCTCATCTGCCTCACTGCTAAGCAGATGGGTGCAAGTCTGGAGCTTCTAGAAGCCATATTGTCAACACAGAGAAAGCAAAACTGAGCGATAGAGAGAAAGAGGTTCTTGATGACGTGACTTGGGGACCATGATAGAGCCTCAAGTTAAATCCACATCTGGACCTTTTGACTATAATATTTTTTTCTTTGCTTGATTCCTTTTTACCCTGTTTTAACTGCAAGATTACTAATATGTCCACCTACATTTCATGTCCCATTTTTAGGCCCTGACTCTTCCTCAAGACCCTCCAGGGGATAGCGACAGCTCTTATGTCTAATTTTCTATAATATTGTGGGCTGTATCACTCGTGGAAGTCTTTCTTCTGTACACAGTCTAATTACAGGTATTTCTTAACCTCTTTATACAGGCAAGGAGTTTCCAATCCCTTCCCACCCATCTCTTCCAACCCAACACCTGGTTCAGAGGTCAGAGGTAGAGGTAGAGGCTAGGGCAGCCACTAGAACCTGGGAGGAGCAGAGCCTGAGTGGTCATCCTGGGCTAATGGTCTAAACTCTCCCTTCGAGAACCCATTCCAGCTGAGCCTTGGACAGCTTCCAGCAGTCAGTCTGGCCAGGTTAGCTGCCTATAGGGACAAACTGGGGTAGGAGGTAAAAATAAAAGGTTTCAGAGTAGGTGAAAGTAGAGGGAAAGAAGAGGTGGAAGTCAGAAGACAGAGTCCCAGTTCTCACACAGACTGTCATGGGCAGAGCCCAGAGGATGGAACACACCAGCAGAGTGAGCAACAAGCCAGCTGGGAGCCAGGTCTGAACACACTCTGTCCTCCTGCTCATTGTGTCCTCCTCCATTAACCCTGAGATGCTTCTCAAACAAAGTGATAAGGGAGCTTTCAGCACACCATGGGGGGCAGAGGAGGGAAGGCCCAACTGAGGAAGCCAAGAGCCTTGAGCAGAAGTCTACTCCATATTCCCTCAGCATCCCTCCTAATGGAGACTAGATTGCCACTAGAGACTGAGGCAATGGGATGCAGACAGCACAGGGCATTTCAGAAGCCCCAAGACAGACTCCCAGGAGGTACACCCTTGCCTAGCCTTCTTGCGGGCCAGTATTTCTCTACCACCATTGCCCATTCAAGGACACAAACAATTTCCTACAGTGCCAGAGAATTTGTAGTACAAAAAAAAGGTGCATTGGATGAGAGCTATGGGACACCATGTTCTATAACTCAATTAATTTGGCAAAGATTTCAGTGCTGTTTTCTGATGGCTGCCCAAAGAATGCCAGGGCTCCAGGGAGAGTCTCAGGGCCCCCACAAAGAGTGGAAAGGAGATGGAAAACGAGAGCAGAGATACAGCTTCATACTCGGCAGCTCCCTGACCAGCTGTCTATCCTTGTCTTTTAGTTTCTTTTCTTGGGGGGGGGGGGTACAGTATGTTTTATTTATACCATTTTAACCATTTTTAAGTACATAGTTCAGTGGCATTGAGTACATTCACATTGTCATGAAGCCATTACTAACATTTAAATCCAGAACTCTTCTGTCTTACCAAACTGAAGCTCTGTCCCATTAAACAGTAATTCTCCTGCCCGTCCTCCCCCAGACACTGATCGCCACCATTCTCTCTATGAATTTGACCACTCCAGGAATCTCACAGAATTAGAATCATCCTATATTTGTCATTTTGTGACTAGATTATTTCACTTAGCATAACGTCCTCAAGGTTCATCTGTGCTGTAGCATTTATCACAATTTCCTTCCTTTTTAAGGCTGAAAAATATATCATTGTATGTGTATACCACATTTTGTTTATCCAATCATCCCTCAGTGGACACTTGAGTTGCTTTTAACCATTGTGGAGAATGCTACTATGTAACATTAGGAGAACCACTGTGGAGAATGCTACTGTGAACATGAGTATACAAATATCTGCCTGTATCCCTGCTTTCAACACTTTTAGGTTTAAACCCAGAAGTGAAATTGCTGGATGATATTGTAATTCTATTTTTAATTTTTTGAGAAATTGCTATACTGTTTTCCACAGTGGCTATACCATTTTACGTTCCCAACAGTATACAAGAGTTCCAATTTTCTCCACATCCTCAACAATGCTTATTACTTGTTTTCGGTTTTGATAATAGCCATCTTAATGAGTATACTTCAGAAAAAAAGTTGCAACTGGAAATATTTGGAAACAACTACTCTAAAGCACTCAGAGGTCTCTGTTACCTTATCCAGCCTCCCTGTCATCCTATTCACTCTGCATCCACTCTTTGACCCAGCATACCCAAGCTGAGTGAGCTCTTCTCCCTCCTCCATCCCCTGGGTGTATCACAGCAAGGTCCCAGCTACACAGCAGCCAAGCTTCAGATCCAAACTGCCTACCTCGTACCCTAACCCCAGGCCAGTAGGGGCTTCAGACATTCAAGACTATGCCCTTTTTCTGGCCATCTACTCCAGGCCAGTCACCTTGTCATCTCAAGAGCCACGATAGCTAACAGCATGTTCCCCAGGACATGAAGAGAACATGAGTCCAGAAATCTGTTGCTCAAAATGAGTCCATGCTGTTACTAATCAGCTTTGTGACCTCAAGACTTCTGGAAGGCTAAATATTGTCCCCTGCAAAGAAGTCCACTCCCTAAACCTGGGGCCTGCAAATGTGTTACTTTCCATGATAAAATGAACCCTGTGAGTAAGTTAAAGATCCTGATGGCAGATTTTCCAGGTGGGCCTAATATCTTTGCAAGGAAGAGTGCTTTAGAGAGGGAGGCAGGAGCCCAGAGAGAGAAGGCGGCAACTGACCAAGGCAGCAAAGCCTGCGGTGTGTGGCTGCCCAACGAGGAATGTGGACAGCCTCTAGAAGCTCAGGAGGCAGGGAACACGTTCTCCCCTGGAACCCCAAGAAGAAACCAGTCCTGCAAACATTTTGACTTTAACTCTGTAAGGTTCACTGGACTTCTGACACCCAGACCTGCAAGAGGATACACTTGCATGGTTTGGAGTCATATGGGTTGTGGTTGTTACAGCAGCAGTATGAAACCAACACAGGACCTCTCTGGGTCTGTTTCTTCAGCTGTGAAACAAAAATACAGGACCTTTCCGGGTCTATTTCCTCTGAACGAAATACTTTGTAACTTTCCTTTCTAACAGTCTTCATGAAAAGTGCTAATCGGGTGCTTGCTGTGTGCCAGACCCTGTTCTAAGCCCTTTATGTGCATTACTTTAGACCTCAAAACAGGGCTGTAAGGCACATAGCATTAACATCCCCTCACAGATCAAAGAGGAATCCAGAGCCCAGGGCGGTATAGTAACTTGCCCAGGGTCACACAGTCACAGGGAACAGAACCAGGATTTTAATCCCAACAGTCTGGCCTTAGGAAACCTTTGCCCTTTACCACCAAGTAAGGCCAACACTGATGTCCTGCTCACAGATGACAAAGCTCAAGACCTTTGTCAAAACAATGTGGCTAGATGGTAGGAAATCTAGACTTTCTGAAGCCAGGGCTGGTCTCATCATCCCATCTGATTCCCAAATTCCCAAGGCATATTTGGACAAAAGTCACGACAACGAGGATCTAACTTCTTATTCCTAGAATCTAATTTTCACACTGATACCGAACCTCTACCCTCTGCTCGCTCATCTTAAGTCCTCTGCTCTTTATTTTTTTTTTTTTTTTTTTTAAAGATTTTATTTATTTGACAGAGAGAAACACAGCCAGAGAGGGAACACAAGCAGGGGGAGTGAGAGAGGGAGAAGCAGGCCTCCCGCCGAGCAGGGAGCCCGACGCGGGACTCGATCCCGGGTCTCCGGGACCATGACCTGAGCCGAAGGCAGCGGCTTAACCAACTGAGCCACCCAGGCGCCCCAGTCCTCTGCTCTTTAAATGGAGTAAAATAAATTAACTACATCAATGAGTTTTCTCCTGCTCCTTTTCCTAACCTCACCCACTCTGTCTTCAGTCTGCCACCATAAATCACTGACAATTCAAAAAATGGTTTCTGAGAAAATGGGCTTTCCTGGCTTGATGGATGTATAAATTTCCATCTCCTCCATACATGTCTTACTTTTCAGAGGGAAAAAAATCTTTATTGGCGTTAGCACATTTATGAGTTTAAATAAAAACAAATACATCTCTATCGACTATAGTTATTATGCTCAGTTTCATGCAATGTAAGTGCTTCAAATAAAAATAGATTGGTTGGAGTGAGCGCGTATCGGTCCCAATAATGATGCAGCCGGTTTCCGTAGTGTACGTGCTTCAGTTAATGTTCCCTTGGCTTGCAGGAAGGAAGCACATTGCTGCACGAAGCTTTTAGGCTCCATTTTCTAAGTGTCTAAACACTCTGGGTAGGTGTGAATGTTTATCAGTGTCATGAAATGCATCCAGCAGGCCAAGTCTGGGCTTTGCAGAAGAGACCAGAACGCAGTAGCTGAGGAAGGACCAGACAGGGTGGAAAATGCAAATCCTGTGCCCTACAAGTCCAGTACCAACCCATCAAACATGCAAGTGGCACCTACTACGGATCTGCCACCTGAGCAAGAGCCAACTTAGGACAAAATACTTAGAATTACCTGAAAGGGGCAGAACCTCTCTGTTCCGCCCATCATGATTTTTTGTTAGATGAAACAGATGGGCCTGTGCATCAGACTACAGGATTCAAACCCAAGTTCTATCATTACAACAGCAAGCAAACATTTTGGGGGCACCAGATTATGCCTGCACCTGCTCTAGGTACTGAGACTATAGCACTGAGCAAAGTCTCTGCTCCTCTGAAGCTTACATTCTATAGCAGGGGAGGTTTCACTCTGAGTAAGCCATGCCTCTGGAACCTTAATTTCTTTATCAGTAAGATGGGGATAATAGCATCTGCTATGAGGGAATGTTGGGAAACGTAAATAAAATTCCAATGACGTACTTAGATCAAGGTCTGGTACACAATGAGTGCTGAAAGTCCACTCCCAGCATTACCTTCATGAGTAGCAGGCTTCCTCCCATGCAACCACTCTATATGCTTCTGGCCTCACCTCTTACGCCAGCCCCTGCTGCAACACACAGCTCCTGGTGGCTGCTGACAGTTCACGCAGGTAAGCCTGACAGTCCCATGACCTTAGGTCCACGTCTAGGACTCCTCACCTCCTACACTAAGGCTCCTCCGTTCGTGCCAAGTAAGTAGCCTTGGGACCCATGTCTGTGCAACCTGGAGTACAGTGGAGTTAGCATCGTGTGGAGAACCTTTAACCGTCCGTGTGGGTTGAACTGCATCCGTGAAAATGATAGTTGACGTCGTAAAGCCCCTGTGACATAAGAAATACATATGCTCGGGCACCTGGGTGGCTCAGAGGGTTAAGCTCTGCGTTTCAGCTCAGATCATGATGTCAGGGTCCTGGGATCGAGTCCCACACCAGGCTCTCTGCTCAGCAGGGAGCCTGCTTCCCCCTCTTTCTCTGCCTATTTGTGATCTCTCTCTGTCAAATAAATAAATAAAATCTTTAAAGAAAAATTTTAAAAAATTTAAAAAAAAGAAAGAAATACATTTGCTCCCTCCAGGCCCACAGCTCCTAAAATTGCTGCAATTTCCACAAATCCTAAATGTCCTTTGTATTAACAATGAATGACTGGTGGCTGGAGACTCCTGGATGGCCTGGGGATGGGAGCTGGTGGTCAGGGGAAGCAAATGGGATTACAGGGTTGGAAACTTCAGAGCCACCCATCACCCTATGCCAGACCTCCAAGGAGGGAAGAGCGGTTGGAGGTTGAATTAATCACTAATGGGCAATGATTTAATCAATGGTGCCTACATGAGGAAGCCTTTATAAAAATCCCTAAAGTACTGGTTCCCAAGCTGATAAACAGGTACAAATGCTGGGAGGATGGCATGCCTGGAGAGGACATGGAGGCTCTCGGCGTCCCTTCCCCCATATCTTGCCCTCTGCATCTCTTCCACCTGGCTGTTGCTGAGTTGTGTTCTCTTATAATAAACTGGTAGTCTAGTAAGTACAACGTGCTCCTGAGTTCTGTGAGCCCCTCTAACAAATTACCAAACCCAAGGAGTGGTCGTGGAAATACCCCTTTACAGTTACTTGGTCAGAAGCACAAGTGACAAATGGATTACAATTGGTTTTTGAAGGATGGGGTAACAGGGGGAGAATTAGTGTCATGGGGCTGGGCTCTTCACTTGTAGGACCTGTGGGACTGAACTCTATCCCCAGGTAGACAGCACCAGAATTGAGGACACCCGGTTGGTGTCAGAGACTTGCCTGGAGGGAACACACCTGCTATCAGAAGGGAAGGATTCAGAGATGAGTAGCACTGCGGGAAGAGGGGGGGACAGAACTTTCCCCTTCACTCCCATACTTATGAATGGGAACTTATTGGGAAATAAGATCTTCGGAAATGTAATCAAGTCTTAACTCGATAAGGTCCTCCTAGATTAGGGTGTTTGCTAAATCCAATGACTGGCATCCTTATAAGGAGAGACGGATTTGGAGACACACAGAGGGGAGAAGGCCATGTGAAAACAGAGACAGAAAACAGAATGGTGCAGCTCTAAGCCAAGCAGTGCCAGCAACAATCAGACTGAATCAGTGAAAATGTGAAGGAAGACCCAACCCTACCCTCAAGAAGCTTTCAAACAAATTATCAAAAATAAAAACACATAAGTTTAAAGAAATAAATTATAGGTGCATTTGGGAGACAGAGAGAAGAACTTGAAACTCTTGGCTGTCTGATCCAGCACAGATGGTTAAGATGGAACAGCCACTTCTACCATTTTCTGTGGCTTTCATTTCTGGCCCCTCTGTGCACTTACCAATCAGCATTCTTACAATGTACTCTAAGAAAAGGAATTTATTAAACAATGCTAGGTAGCTCACAGGTTCACAAGTGAAGACGGGGTGTGAAGACGGGGGACTACAAAGCCAGGAGAAGGACCTGGCAAATAAATTGGTGCCTGCTGTAACCAAAGAATCCCATAGAGTCACCTTGGCCTTGAGGAGAGCACTCTAATCCACGGGTGAGCCAAGACGAGGGAACTAAACCAACCAACCCAGGCCCAAACCCACGGAATGGGAGAAGATATTCGCAAATGACACTACAGACAAAGGGCTGATATCCGAGATCTATAAAGAACTCCTCAAACTCAACAACCAAAAAAAAAAAAAGATGATCACATCAAAAAATGGGCAGGAGACATGAAGAGGCACTTCTCTATAGAAGACATACAAATGGCCAACAGACACATGAAAAAATGTTCATCATTATTAGCTATCAGGGAAATTCAAATCAAAACCACATTGAGATACCACCAGTCAGAATGGCCAAAATTAACAGGACAGGAAACAACAAGTGTTGGAGAGGCTGTGGAGAAAGGGGAGCCCTCTTATACGGTTGGTGGGAATGCAAGTTGGTGCAGCTGCTTGGGAAAACAGTATGGAGATTCCTTAAAAAATTAAAAATAGAGCTACCCTATGACCCTGCAATTGCACTACTGGGCATTTACCCCAAAGATACAGATATAGTGAAAAGAAGAGCCATATGTACTCCAATGTTCATTGCAGCAATGGCCACAATCGCCAAACTGTGGAAAGAGCCAAGGTGCCCTTCAACAGGCTAACGAATAAAGAAGATGTGGTGCATATATACAATGGAATATTACGCCTCCATCAGGAAGGATGAATATCCAACTTTTGTATCAACATGGACCGGATTGCAGGAGATTATGCTGAGTGAAATAAGACAAGCAGAGAAAGTCAAATATCATATGGTTTCACTTACTTGTGGAGCATAAGGAGTAACATGGAGAACAGCAGAAGGAAAGGAAATGTGAACTGGGGTAAATCAGGGAGGGAGATGAAACATGAGAGACTTTGGACTCAGAAAAAAACTGAGGGTTTTGGAGGGAAGGGAGTTGGGGAGATGGGTGACCATGGCGGTGGATATTGAGGGCACATATTGCATGGAGCACTGGGTGAGGGGCATAAACAATGAATCTTGGAACGCTGAAAAAATAATGTAAAAATAAAAAAGAAAAAGAAGATTAAGGGGGGCACAAACTTCTAGTTATAAAATAAATAAGTCATAGAGGTGAAAATACAACAACAACAACCACCACCACCCCCAAGCCCAGGGTAAGCTGATCACAATCTCTTTTCTAGGGCTTTCAGACTTTACTAGCCAGAGCTGGTGAAAAACACAGGATCAGGGCTCCAACCAAGAGTGGCTAAGTGAAAATCCAAGGTCTTCCAGCAACGCCAAGGATCACTGTGCCCCTCAGAGTTTGAGAAGCCCTGGTCTGCTATCTTTTCTCAACTCCAGGGTTCCTAGATCTAGGTGACCATTAGAATCGCCTGGGTAACTTTTTTTGGTATCAAGATTCCTAGGCCCCAGTCCAGGTGAGCTGATTGAATAGAGGCCAGGGGTTGGGCTCAGGCAGCTGTGTTTTTATTTTTAAGCTCCCTGGAGATTCTGTGATCAGCTGGATTTGGGAAATGCTACCCTACAACATATAGCTGTTGTTCTCCAGTAAACCTCCTCTCAGTCAGCATCTTGACAATCTCAGAACGTCCTTAAGCCTAGCACTCCGGGGAATCACCCAGCAAATCTGACAAATATGCAGACTTCTGTCCTGCCATCAGAGACTCAAATTTCATCAGGTCTGAAAGAGCCATCTGAAGACCAGAGGAGGTCCCTGTACTTTTACTATGGGGCACCACACCACCTCATAATGAACAGATTAAAACCTATCTGCATCCCCCATTAAATATAAATGATGAGTAACTAAGTGAGAGTGAATGGGCTTGTGGTTGAGGAGCTAACAGTTACATTTTTAAATATTTAATTAAACATCTTTTAATTTTGATTTTACAATTCTCTTTTTATATATTATAGCCAGTATTTTTCTTCCTCAGGGCTCAGATGTTTTTGCAGGCCCCTGAACTGCTTCTACATTTCGTCATCCTGAAACACTGAATGAATACAGTGGTAGTGAGCCCAGGAAGAGCTCAGGACTCTGCATTTCAATAGGATATGAGAGTGACCTTGGTGAGGTGGTCTACAGACCAGACCCTGACCATAGCTGGGCCACAGCCTTCAGAGAAGTGAGGGCTGGTCTCCAGTGCAAGCCTGCATTAGGGTTGGCTGACTGCGAGGAAGAGGGAAGGCGAGAGTTCTGCTGACCACCCAGAACACCTCCATGGTTCCACAGAAGCCTCCAACCATGGCATATCCCCAGTGAGAATCACCGCATACAAAGATCATGACATGCAGGAAATGCTGCAGCTGCCCATCTTATTCAGCAGTGCTCAATCTGTCCCTGGAACCACAGCTGGCCTTACACCAAGGAACACCAGCCGAACTTGAAAGGATCAGAATAGTATTACAAAGTGCATGAACAGGTTAGGAAGTGAACTGTTGTAGGAAACATAATTATTTACTTTGGAAAAAAAGAAGGCAAGATAACCCACAATGGCCTGCAGGCAAATGATGAAGAATTAAGTGGGTAGGGGAGCCTCCCTGCCTGAGCCTGGGCATCTGGCTTGGTGGAGAACCCAATGGGGTAGGCCTGCCAGAGCTTCTTTGTGGTCTCAGGATCTTTCTGGGAGAATTCACAATCCATGGAAGCCCAGGCTCAGAAAGGAGAGATGAATCTATGCAGGCACTCAGACCTGCTCCAGCCAGTCCTCCTGGGAACCAAGTCTGAAGTCTGGAGGACTAGGGAATGTTGGAAATAAAACTGAGGAGGGACATCTCAAGAGAAAACCTATGAGACTAGGAAAGATGCCAAAGTGCTCTAGGATTCTACCTCCCATCAGAGCATGACCCCAAAAGTACACTCAAAGGAATTCTCAGTCTTTACCCTACTTTCACGGATCCACACTTTATACAGATGCAGGGACAGCCTTGGTGGCTCACAAGCTTCAAAGAAAGGCTGGGCAGGCATGGAGAGGTATCATGGGAAGGGTGAGAGCACCTACTGGCAAACAGTAGGGAAGACTGGCAAGGGGAGGAGCCCAGTGGGCTCAGGCAAACCCTGAGGCTTCAAACAAGCTCTGATGCCATCACTCAAGACCCCTGCCCCTGGACACTCCCAGATATTATCAGGGAAAGGGATGAGGACCTAGATAAGCAGATAAAGTCAGGAGCCAGGGAACCAGTCATGGCCATCCATGTGACCCACTAGCACTCTAGTATCTGTAAGGTCTGGGAAATGGTTGGTGTGGGTGAACAGTAAGTTCTGGTGACCAGATGGCCGTCACTGGATCAAATGGGGAGCTTAAAGGCACTGACCTTGATCCTTCCCTGAAAGGCAGATGCTCTGGATACATCAAAAAGCACAGTTAGAGTCTACAGCTGTGAATCAAACTGAGATGGCAATCAACATTCACCCCACTGGCAACTACAGATCAGCCACGTATTAATGTGCATTAACACAATTAATCCTTCCAACACCTCCAAAGACAGACATGGTTATCCTCATTTTCAGCGCAGGAAACAGGCACAGAGAGGTTTCATCTTTTGCTCAAGGTAACCCAGCCAATACACAAAGGAGCTTGTATTTAAACCCACGTTGATCGAGCTCCAGAGCACAGGTTCTCAACCCCTGAACTCTCTGTGCAGCCCTGTGACAGAACTGATGAGAAAATGGAAGCAGGTCCTGCTGGGAACACCTAGGCTCTGAGGTATAAGGATCCATGTCCATCCAAATTCATCCTCTAATTACACTGCAGATACGAGTGGCATGGGGATCCAGAGACCAGCACATTCTATGCTTCATTCTCTACCCACAGCCTGCTGAGTTCCCAAAGAGCCACTGCCTGCCTCCCTCCGCCAGGCCTACCCCAGGGGACCCAGAGCCCCAGTGTCTAATGGTTTGATGAGCCAGCTTCCCAGAGAATAACAAGCAGTGCCCCCAAAGACACGAAAGCCCACCCTCTGCTTCATTCCCCCTCCCTGTTCCCGTCCCCCCAACACACACACTACTGGGACCCCAAGCTTGGCTTCTGCAGTCATACTAGATCCAGGACTGCAGGGCCCTGCAGCCACAGGAACAGATGTTCCCCTCGCACATGGCTGGACTTGGATCTCGGCAGCGATGGACAAGCATCATTGCCCAGGGTGGATGGGCAGCTGCAGAGGGTAAGGACTGGGCACGAGTTCCCACCCCCTCCCATCTCATTTGCAGAAGTTGCCGCCTCCTTTCCAAGGGGAGGGAGGGCAAGGACAGCTCAGACAGTTATGCCACCCCACGCCCTCCACACCACTGCTCCCGGGGTGAGCAGCCCAGCCAGGACTCCCAGGAAGCAACAGAGCCACGCCACGCACCTGGCGCCTCCAGGCCCCTGCGGTCTCTCTCCTCGCCCCTCCCCCTCACCAAATGTCTCTCAGTGCATAAGCTTATGCTGTGATGGAATGGCCCTTTCTTTAGCGCGCTGTTGCCGCTGTTGCACGCGCGTGTAATTACGGTTCGAGAAAGACTGCAAGCACATTACAGAAAAGGGCATGGAGAATAGGCTGCAGGCATTCCTGAATGGAAGGACTACACCTGATTTTTACTTTCTTTCTTTCTAAATGGACCTTATTTTCCTTCCATGTATTTAAAACTGATTGGCATGTCATGGCCACAGGCCTTCTTTGTTGAGAATGCGGTCCTACATGTAGGTCCTCATGACAAACCACACTCGGCACAGATAACTCGGGGACAGAGGTTATCCTGAGGCCTGAAGCAATTAGAAAGTACCAGAAGGATACACAGAACAGGGGAGTCCTCCGTGACCCATGGAGACAAGCTGGCTAGGGTCGGGTCCGAAATCTCTATGTCAACTAGAGGTGTTTGCGCGTCTCATATTGTTATGTCTTTGTCTCTTTAGTTTCTTCTGAGGCTCTGGACCTTTGGGCTGTGCTAAAAGAACTAAGAAAACCGTTGGCCCTGCCCTGGGGCCCAACCTCTAAAGGGAGGAAGCGCACATCTGTGGAATCGCTTCAGTGATCAGGAGGGTTCTCTCCACACAAAGGCAACAAGCACTCCTGAGTCCTGAGTTACCTACCTGCCAGGCTGTCCTAACAATGCTGAAATGTTTGGATTTTTAAAGAAGGATTATTAAACTATGATGGGTTTCTTTATTTTTTTAAAGATTTTATTTATTCATTTGCCTAAGAGGGAGACAGGGAGAGAGAGAGAGAGAGAGAGAGAGAGAGAGAGAGAGAGAACACGCAGAGGGAACAGCAGGCAGAGGGAGAAGCAGGCTCACCACTGAGCAAGGAGTATAATGCGGGACTCGATCCCAGGACCCTGGGATCATGACCTGAGCTGAAGGCAGATACTTACTGAGCCACCCAGGCGTCCCTAAACTATGATGGTTTTAATAAAGAAGGTGATTTGTTTGAGGCTACACATGCATCCCCAACACACAGACACAGCCTGGCTCAGCTCAGCTGACCATTTTCACTCTCAGAAATGCTCCTTCGTCACCAGAAAGCAGGGCTCCCCCCAGGAGGCAGCCTCCACATGGCTGTCTCAGTGAAGGTCGCCGCTCCGCCTCAGACCTGAGAGCTCAGCAGTGTGGAACCTGCCACCCGGTTTTGTAAATAGCGTAATTAGAGCATAGCCAGGTCTGTGCACTTCTGAACCGTCCGTGGCTAACCCCCATGCCACGGCAGCGGAGCTGTGTATCTGCAACAGAGACTGGATGGCACGCAAAGCCCAAACTCTCACCTGGCCCCCTGCACGTGGGCCCACCTCTGCAGTAGCCCAAGACAGGAATGAAGGTTCCCAGTGTTGTGCTATGAGCAGCCCAAAGACAGCGCACAGGCAGGGGCCTCCCAAGATAGCAGCAGGGCTCAGACGAGGCACACACGGCTCAGGACCCTCAAAAAACCCTCCCAGCACGCTTCCTCTCCTGCTGGGCACCATCTCCAGGTCTGCTAGAGAACAGTGAACAGACAGAGAACTCGGGACTCCATAGAGCGGAGTCAGGCGGACTTGGGAATCACCAAGCAAGCCTTCTGGGATTATATGTTCTCATCTGCAAGATGCTGTTGATAACGGAATCTCTCTAACAGGAATGCTGGGGAATCAAACTAGGTATGCCACATGGCATGGTCAGCATAGTAACTGCCAGGTAGTAAGCATTTAATAGGTGTCAGCTCCCAGCAAGGGGCGGTGCCGGGAAGTAACCGCAGTGCCCACACTGCCTCTCCCTACGGAAAGCAGCCATCCACCTTCCCCGACAGGACCACGGCAATGAAAGGCCGGACCACAGAAGGACTCTGCTCACAGCCCAGCACCTGGAAACCAGGAGAACTTAGAAGCTCCTTTGGCTGCTGAGTGCCTGGAGCACGGTGTTAATTCTCTGGAATAACTTCAGTATGAAACTTTCTCAGGGATATCAGTCCCCTGGTCGCACAGCATAATGCATGCACACACACACATTCGGAACTGGAGAGACTGGGGACATCTTCAAACCTCTTATGCAGTAGTTATGAATGGAGGGGCCAGAATGATACATTTTGCTATTTCCTCTTGTTTCAAGAATTTCTAAATTGTTTTGTTTTTATTGAGTGCATTTTGTAGACTGACCTGGTGTGGGGATCCAAGACACGCTGTCACAAATGGGCAAACGCCGCTAACCACGCAGACTCTCCTAGGGCCCCTAAGGCAGACAATCCCATAGGAGGAGAGGGACCGTTAGAAAGAAGAGGTGGACAGGTGAGCCAAATGGGACAAAGGACGTGGGTTCTAGAGATTCCCAGATCAGAGACATTCCTAAATATTTTTCCCATCCATTGAAGCTTTGCACAACTATCTACTTTTCTGCAAACCTTCCCTTTTCTTCTATTCTGTCTTAATTTTCTCAATTAGCTGCTAATACACTTTTAACACTTGCTAATCTTCCTTTTTGAAAAGAGGTTATTGGTCAAACCAATCTGTGAATCCTTGTAGTCTCAGCTGAGGGATGGGAAGCAGACATCTGTGATACCACATTTTCTCAGTTCTGAGAAACTCTTAGTTATAAAAGTCATCATTGGGGGTGCCTGGGTGGCTCAGTTGGTTGGGCAACTGCCTTCAGCTCAGGTCATGATCCTGGAGACCCGGGATCGAGTCCCACATCGGGCTCCCTGCTCGGCGGGAAGCCTGCTTCTCCCTCTCTCAGTCCCTCTGCTTGTGTTCCTTCTCTAGCTGTGTTTCACTCTGTCAAATAAATAAATAAAATCTTAAAAAAAAAAAGTCATCATTGATTTAGTAACAGCTCTTAGGGGAGGAAGAGAACAAAACACTACACCTAAAGTATACACATTGACTGTAAGACAGGACAGAATTACAGATACATGACAATGGAGAAGGGTCTTAGAATAGAGGAGAAATAAGAAAAATTATAACAGCAATAAGAGCTACCATTTATGGAGCAACTACTGTGTTCCAAGGACAGTGCTAGGTGCCTCTCCTTTGGTTTTCTCATTGAGTCCTGTCCCCCTTATGAAGTAGATATTGTTAACCCATTTTATAGATAAAGAAACAGAAACTATGGGAGCCTTCCCTACAGAACAGTTGAACCCAAAGTAGCCAAATCCAGAACAGCTAAGCTCTATACTTTTTTACACCTCGCACTCTAAGAACTGGCCCCAGGGCTCCACCAGAGACTTCAGCCAGAAACCAAGACCCTGGTGAGATAAACCCAATCCCTTCTTCTGAAAGAAGAGGCCACAGAGCAAAGATGCTTACTGAGGCCTGAGCCCTCCCTCGCCCTGATCATTCCAGTCTCCCAGTTCAATAAAATATTTAAGAAGATGCACTCACATGATTATTAAAACTAGAATGGAAGAGGATTGGAAGAAGCAGGTGTCAGCAAGACACAGTGAGATTGTGGTGAAGGTGGGGAAGGCTCCCTTCCCTGCATAGGAAGCCGGCAGGCCCTGCCCCTTGACAGTCCTACTCCCAAGGCCATGCCCTCCACGCTGCCAGCCTAAGCCCCAGCCCTCTTCCTCCCCTGCAAACTCCCTGCCATTCCCTCAGGAGCTGGGGCAGGTTGAGCTGGAAGTTACCTTTAGTTGGTCTCCTAATTGCAGATATCAAGCAGGAATCCAATCAATCCAGCCACAGGCAGGCAGAGAAGGATCGATTCTAGCACTGCCAATGTCCCCAACTTTTCATCCTTGTGGCCCAAAGGCTGTGTGGTAAGACCCGTGCTGGACAGGGTGAGACCAGTGCTTGAGGGCATTTACAGTTGCCCCGAATAATTGACAGAGAACCCCTGGAAACTTACCTGGCCTCTCCAATTGACTACATCCCTTCCTCCGACAGTCCCAGGACTGGGGGCGTGGGACGACCCCACTGGCCCCTAACCCTGTAATTGTGCACCTTACCTTCCCAAAGTAGTCACCTGTCCAAGTACACAGGAAGTGGCAAAGCTTAGACTCAAATCCTGGTGTGCCCAACTCCTAGCCTCTTTCACTTTAAATATCACTTATTAAACACCTACTGTGTGCTTGCTATGCAGCAAGCCTGGACAGGGAGCTGGGGAATACAAAAAATGAACCAATATGATACCTGTCACTGAGACATAATACACTACTCCCAACAGTCCCATACCTCTCTGTACATTTACAATCACCAGGAGAAGGTATTATTTAATAAGGATTCCTGACCTCCATTCCAGAATATTCTATGTCTATATGTTTAGGGAGGGACCTAAGAAAGCTATACTTTGTAAAGACTTTGCAGGATGGAAGTGGATAAGTGGAGGGGACATTTTTTTTGCTTCTTATTAATATATATAAACATATATTTAAATAAGGAGATTATATGAGTGACATTTACTTTGAATGGAGGAAGGGTCAGTAGTTATCAAATGTAAATTTTTCTAATTAAGTGAAATTCTCCCCTGGTGATTCTGGAAATGCAGCAAGGTTTGGGAACTTGTCACACACACAGTGCTGCCTCCAGCACTTCTTGGGAATTTAATGTCCACTTTGTTAAGAGCAGTGAGCAGGGAGCAAAGCACAGCTAATGTACAAGTTCATTCACACT
>PITA01027432.1:0-20910 GCA_004023965.1 Spilogale gracilis | reverse complement strand
CGCCCCCAGCCAGTGGGGCTATACATGACCTGATCTGTGGTTTCTACAAGGATCTTTTATGTCTGCCGCCTGTTCGCAGATGCCCCGTTTGCCTTGTGGAATCCCCGAGTGTGCAAAGTGAAAGGCTCCTGCCAACAGCAGGGCCCATGTTGTTTCTTCCCAAATTACACACTTTGAGAGACGCCCCCTCATCTCCCATAGAAGTCTCCCACAAAAGCAAGTCTAAAGATTATGTAAGAGAACATAGAAGTCAAGGACAAAACTTCTTGAGAATGAGCCATGGGAAACCATCGGGAACCAAAGAAAATACAAGGAAAAAGGAAACTCACAGCCAGCTTGGTAAATGAGATGTTCCTTTTATCTGGTATGCAGTCAGGAAGGGGAGAAAGCCCCATGCCACTGGCCGGGCCTAGGCTCGGAGAGGCTGAAGCAGTATCTGGCGCTATGTGGGGGATTATTTGTGCTGACGATCTTTGAGGATATGCGTGGAGAGTTACCTCAAAGAAGTTAGTCAAGTCCCCATATATCTTCCTCATAAAGCCTTCAGAAGGCTCTCCTCAACCCTCCCAGTGCTGCTTGTTAGAATAGTCGGAGGTACACGATATTCTCTCCCTCGTCATTAAGATCAACTTAATGGTATTTATCTAATGGTATTTTTGTCACATGTTATTCATCATCCTATAACAAAGGGGTGTGAGAAAGGTCAATGTCACTGAATCCCTAGAGCTATTCATTTGACTCAGGCAAAACAGAAATTCAGGTATTTCCCCCTCTCCCTTCTAGGTGTCATCCTGGGGGCAGTGTGTGGAGGGCTTCTTCGCTTGGCATCTCCTCTCCACCCTGATGTGGTCATGTTAATAGCCTTTCCAGGGGATATACTCATGAGGATGTTAAAAATGCTTATTCTCCCTCTCATCATCTCCAGCTTAATCACAGGTAAGACCATCTCTCTGGTGCCTGACCACAGGGGATCACAGTCCTGCTCCGTCTTGTGCATGGACCATTGAGTCTCAGTTTGGTGGAATGAATGAATGTGAAGGTCTCTGGCATTTTATTTCAGAGCCTTGGTTTTCCTGTCTCTCAAATGGGGATTATCAGTCCTAAAAAAAAGTTTGCCATCTATTGGTTAGTCTGACCCTCTGTCTAGCAATAAAAGGTGAAAGGGAAACAACCACATGTTAAAAGTGATGATAAACAAACAATAGAGATTTTAATTTTGAATGTATACTTTTCCCATTTTCCAAATTATACTTGGTTCAGATCCTGGGAAATAAAAGGAACAAATAGAAAAGGAAATTTTCCTTAACTATTTAACTGAGTGTAGAGGGAAGTGGGCGTTAAAAATAAAATAAAAACTAGATATGAAACCCTTTGAGGTTTTTGGAAAAAAAGCACCCTTAATGTGTAGATCATGTTCACTTGTTTTGAGCTGAAAGATTTGTTTTATTTGAAAGAATTGTTTCCTTCTATGGGCTTATACTAGCAGTTTTTTTCCTTACCAAATAATATTGCTCAAATAGGGTATAAATTGATGTAGATTAGCAACTGAGCTCTGAGTTAAAGGTGAAAGGTAAGCTTTGATTGATATTTGGGTGCCATCTGGGTGACCTTGAGAAAGCTGTCTCTCTGGACTCTCCACCTTATGAAACACAGAGAGATTCAGGTGCTAAGCCCCGTTGTTCTAGAATCTCGTCTCTGGACAATCAGTGAGCCCGGCGAATGCAAGGTCTCATTATTTAGCCCAGACAGAGCGACACTGTACTTTCACTTTAAAGGCTCCTTTGCAAAGCAGAGAAAATGTTCTCCATGCCTGTTTAACAGAACATCGACTGGGCAAGCTGGTCAGGAAACTGAGCATCTGTTGGCCAGAATCTGACTTTAGGTTGTAAGGAGAAGTGGCTCATGTATGGGTCAGCTCAATTCAGGAAAGTTCACACCAACGACTTCCTCCCCTACAGCAAGGGCTACAGTCTCTCTGTCTAGTAAAAGCAGAAACTGAAACCAGGAAGTAGAAAACTTGAAGAAACAACTGGGAAAAAACCCAGCGAAGGTAGGAGTTTTTGTGACTTGGCTTGGAATTTCCTCCAGCAATCAGAGGACCTCCCAGAGTATAGACAAAGTCCCATCTTTGTGTTCGCTAATCACTGCACTAGGTTGGAAAATGTGAGTCTCCACTGCTTCACCTTGGAGGAATGAAGGCTGTGCTAGTTCACTCTGCTAGACTCTTGATATCAATCACCAGGTCGACCAGCTTTTCATTTTTCTAAGTGAGGACATTAAAAAAAACAACAACAACTAACAACCAGCGTGCACTAGCACCATCACTTCATAAAGAAAGGATATCTTAATACCAAATAAGTAGGAAGGGCATCATCTCGGAATTAAAAACGGAATATATTAAACTTTAACTCACTATTGCGGACTGACGAAAAGTAGTTACCGATGAGTTTATAAACTGAACGAGAGAGATCAGGTTTATAAACTTGGAACAAGAGATCATCAACTCTTCCCAGTTCTCTAGAATCTCAAAAACGTCCTTGGAGAACAGGACTGTAAACTGCAGGAGGTTTAATCAACTATGAATGTATCTGAGTAATACAAAGCCATGTTATAGGCATGCAGAGATGGGCAGTTAACAGAGAACTCACAGGATTCATCTTTCCAATATCTTTTCAATCCAGGGTTGTCAGGCCTGGATGCTAAAGCCAGTGGGCGCCTGGGCACGAGAGCCATGGTGTATTACATGTCCACAACCATCATCGCCGCGGTGCTGGGGGTCATCCTGGTCTTGGCTATCCACCCGGGGAACCCCAAACTCAAGAAGCAGCTGGGGCCAGGGAAGAAGAATGATGAAGTGTCCAGCCTGGATGCTTTCCTGGACCTTATTCGAAATCTCTTTCCTGAAAACCTGGTCCAAGCCTGTTTTCAACAGGTAAATCGAAGTTCCAATGCTCTTTGCACCTTTAGCCTCCTAAGTTAGCAAGATAATAACTTGGAGAGTTATTTCAGTGAACTAGCTCTGGGGAGCAGTTTTCTTATATTAAATTACCTCTCTCTCTAGACCTTGTATGAGATGATTTGCAGCAGGATTTTGGGATTAAAGTCATGTTTTTGTTTTTGTTTTTATCTTATTAACCTTATTTTTTTTCCAGCTCACTTAGCATCTCTTTGCTCTGGGATTCCTGGGATTCCCCTTTCTTAGCTTTTTTTTTTTTTCTCCTGTTATCTCTTTCCTTGTTTTCAGTTCCCCCTGTGTGCTGTCCAAGGGCACATTTTTATCACTTTTGCCCACAACCTTCTAGAGTGTCCAGTGGGTCTCAGTGTTAGTAGTATAGCAAAACCACTAGGGTAGTTTTAAAAATACACATGCCCAACAGAATCAGAATCTCTAGTATGGGCCCAGGGAGGGAGTGGGTATTTTTCAAATTGTGGAAGTAATACATGGGGGTTGTAAAAAGTTTAAGCGGTGTAGACACACCTAAGGAGTCAAGTCCTCACTTCTGTTCCCTAGAACTAGTCATGTTGGGAATTTTGTTTCCTTCCACATATATGAGTATGCATGTGTACATCATCATTTTTTTCAACATTTATTTATTTTAGAACAAGAGAGTGTGGGAGACAGTGAGAGAGAGTGTGCAAGTATGGGGATGGGCAGAGGAGCAGAGAGACACCAGCAGACTCTGTGCTCAGCTCAGAACCTGATGTTTATTTAACAGGACTTTAGCATCATCTCTCTCTCTTTTCATGATTGTGTAGCATACCTAAAAAAATAAATTCTTGGACGCTTGTGTCTTGCCAAAGAGTTGTATTTCAGATTTGCTGGATGTTGCAAAATGGCTCCACCAAAGTTTGTGCTAATGTCTACTCCTACTAAGTGCATACAGGCAGATCAGTTTTTTAAAACATTATTTTAAAAAATAGATGATTCTTCTGAGTGGAACCACTGAGAGAACAGGTCCCACTCAACAGCCTATTGTCTAGCTCCAAGATCAAGTTAGATTAGAATATACTCCAGTTCCCATTCACCTGGCTGGGAAGTCAACTAGAACCAAAGAACCTCCTCTAGCCATTTCCAAGAAATCATAGAAAAATGAAGTTAAGAAACAGGTTGCCTGGAGGAAGAGTTTGCATTCCCAGCTGCCCCCAAATGCTGTTGGAAATCACTGGGGAGCCCAAATGACGCTGGGTTAGGATGTGTTCTCTGATTTCCAGTGTGACTCAGCTGGCACTATAGCACAGAGCTATGCTAAAGAAAAGCATTTCATGGATAAAGAAGACGTGTGTATATACACATTAGAATACTACTCAGCCATCAAAAAAGAATGAGATGTCACCATTTGCAACAACATGGATGGACCCAGAGGGTATGAGGCTAAGTGAAATCAGTCAGAGAAAGACAAATATCATATGATTTCACTTATAGGTGCCATCCCCCAAACCAAAATGAATAAACAAACAAGCAAAAAGCAGAAGCAGACTTATAAATACAGAGAACAAACCGATGGTTGGCAGAGGGAAGGGGGTGGGGGATGGGCAACATGGGTGAAGGGCAGTGGGAGACAAAGGCTTCCAGTTATGGAATGAGCAAGTCACAGGGCTGAAAGGCACAGCAGAGGGAATAGAGTCAATGCTACTGTAGTAGGCTTGTGTGGTGATGGATGGCAGCTTCACTTGGGGTGAGCGGGGCCTGACCTATGGTCACTATGTTTACACCTGAAACGAACATAATCTTATTGTCAACTATACTCTAGTGAAAAAGAAAAATGAAATAAAATTTAAAAAACCAATAAAGAGCAAAGCAAAAAAGGCTCCATTAAAAAAACAATAATAACAAAAGTAAAAGAAACCATTTCAGCCCGGGAGGTTGGCTGGGGAGGGAAGAGCAGGGGGTGGGGAGGGGTGCTCCCTGGCACTCCGTCTGTAGAGCATGCTGGCCCCTCTGCTAGCCCACTTAGAAAGATGCATTCGTCTGCTTTAGGCAGAAAGACACAACCGGGTGCCTCGTCTATTGTTAATGTTCTGGAAAGAGCTCTCTGGAAGTGTAGCTGTGGAACTGGGAAGGCAGGGATCGGAGCTTCCTTCTTGGAAGGAAGGCATGCCTCCCACACCGTCGGCAGGGCAAGACTGAAGCAGCCATGCCCCCGGAGTTCTTGCTCTGGGCTGTGGTCAGCCGTGTCCGCGCATGCATAGCCAAGCTCACATTCGGCCGCCTATCTGGTCAATGGGAGGTCTCAGCATGGAGCTGCCCATGGCAGGTCACTGAGGGCTGAGCCATTCCTTGCCCTGCCCGCTCCCTGGATCAACTCCACACCCGCTGGCAACATTCACGAGGAATGAACACTTTATCCTCCAGCAAAGCCCAGGGTCACTATCCCTTTGAGTTAGAACAATCAGAGAAAAAATTCTGTAGAATTTTGTTTAAAACAATTTATTTATTTTAGAGAGAGAACAGGAGCAGAAGGAGCAGAGCAAGAGGGAGAGAGAATCTCAAGCAGATTCTCATGCTGAGTGCAGAGACCAACGCCGAACTCCACCTCATGACCCTGAGAACATGGCCTGAGCCGAAACCAGGAGTCAGGCCCTCACCGGACCGTGCCACCCAGGCATCCTTGTGTAGATGATTTGTTTACCTTAGGCTAAGCTGGACTTCAGGCAGCCTAGAGAAAAGGGGTCTTAAACTGGGAGCAATCCATGGGCTCAGGGGACCTTGAAGAGGACTCAGAGAAAGGGAATCATTGCACAGTGACATCACATTGCTAGATAGAAAGGGTGCCTGAGAGGTGCCTTCTATGCCCTTGGGATACAGCTAGAAGTGGCAACAGAAACCCTGTCTTGGGTGTGTGGGGAGGCTTCTTGACCAGAGTTAGACACAGGGAAGCAAAGAGGAAGGTGCACGTCCAGCAGAGGCTGCCTTACCCCTGGCATCAGGCCCTGTGTCTTACAGAGCAGGAGGTGAACCAGGCTGAGGTTTCCAGGAGAACAACAGTCAGTTAAGTGTGGCCTGAGCACGTGCGGTCCAACCCAGTGATATGGACCACGTGGGTCTTCTCTTCCGGGGAATCCAGTGATCTGTGTTTGCTCATCCATTCCGCAATGTGAGCACCTCCTGGGTGCCAGGCTCCCCACTATGCATGGGATGCCACAGGCAACGGGACACTGTGGGTCCTTGCCCAAAAGAACTTCGGGGAGCGGGGGACACAGACCAGAACAAACATCACATAAATACACAAGCTATTTAAAAAATTAAGATAAATGCTCTCTGAGTGCTGGAGGCACGATGATGGGCTCTGCAGTAACTGGGAGAGACAATTGAGCTGAAACAATGAGGGACAGACTGAGCTAGTCTGGGGACTGGGGGCAGAGGCTGCTGGGGACTGGGGGTGGAGCTTGATGGGGCTGGGGGTGGAGCCTGCTGGGCTGGGGGCGGAGCCTGCCCAGCAGAGGTTCCTCCAGAGAGAAAGAAGGCCAACGCACGGGACATAGAGTGAGCTGGGGGAAGCAAAGCCCAGCTCAGGTAGGACGTGGTTGGCCAGGGTCAGACTCAGGTACTTATTCTAAGAAAGTTTTAGGCAGGGAGACAACAGTTTTTCTATTTTTAAGAAATCAACCCAGCAGCTTTAGATGTAGACAGAGCTCTTACCAGGTGTTTGTAGATAGATTAGAAGAGGGTGGGAATGGCAGTGAACAAGCTTTTGCAGGTTCTAAGGTGAGAGACCCTGGTGGCTTGGACTCGGGTAGACTGGAGTTGGCACCTAGATGACATTGTCCAACCCAGGTAGGCTCTGATCAAGAACTAAGGCAGAAACCAGGTCCGTGTTTCAGTATCCTTATCAACTTGCCTGCAACTGAAGCCACTGGCCTGTGCTGTTTTGAAGCTGATTTTGGAGTCAAACATTCCTCATTTTGAATCCTGCCACAGCAACTGGCTGGCTGCCTGCCCGGTGGGAGTTAGCCCTGTGAGCCTTGAGGGGCTACTGTCGCAGGAGAGATGATAGAGGCAGGCTGCTCCTCTGATCCTGAGAGCCAGCACGTATTCACAACCAGGGCCACTAGTCTTTTGAACTCAAGCCTTCTATTCTTTAGCATTCCCAGGGCAGGTCTACAACTGGCTTCTTGTCCTCCCATTTTCTCTGGGAACGTGATTCTGTTGCTCCCAGAAGCTTCCCTTCCGATCATTCCTGCGTTCTTTCCTCATACTGATGTTGCCCAGACCAAGGGGGCCATGAACTTCCTGTTTTCCTCTTGCACACTCAGCCTGAGCTTCCTTCATCCCTGCACAGGCGCAGGCGGTCAGGCTAGAATGGAGCACGTCCTGCTTCTCTCTCACTTTGGATAGCTGGTCAGTTTGGCATTGCTCATCCTTAGGCCCAGCCACAGTGGATTGGGTCCATGGAGCCTAGGGAGTGGAAGAATTCAGTGGTGCTCAGGCCCTCTGAGTTCAAGTCCCAGCTCTGCCAACAGCTCTATGTTGATTGACAAGTCATTTGAGTTCCCCATGCCTCCTCTTCCATCTGTTGCCTACTATGCACCAGCACTGACACTCTAGGATTCTGCATGAGTTCTATTTTAATTCCCTTGGAGGTGAATTAATTTTCACAGCACTGTGCATGCAGGGTGCCTGGCACCTTTAAAAATAGAATGGATGTCACAGATGTCGAGGAATAGCGTGAGAAGTTCTTGGGAGGCCATTTGCATGGAGATGCTTGGGAAACATTGAGCAAGGCTTGGCATCACTGCCTAGAAGGAGTGGGTGTCTTCTCTTCTTACATTTCAATCGGAAATATAAGCCAACATCTCTGTCATGGCAGCTGCTGGCAACTACTACATCCGGTGATCGGGTGGAGATGGCCGACTTTGGAAGGAGCCCAGATGAGTGGGTCTGTGAAGACTTCTGCCGGACAGGTACCAGGCAGGAAGAAGCAAAACAGGTGGACCATAAGGTCTCACCTGATCCCTGCTAAGACCCTCACTCTGCTACTCTTGACCAGATCCAGGGCTCCTCCCAAGGGGCAAGAAGAGTCATCCAACTGGTTTCACAGTTATGAAGAGCATCCATGTTGGATGCCGGATGTTTTCTCCAAGACACAGAGCTACCATCCTGGGAATGTAATAAGTAGGCTTCTGTCTCCCACCTTGAAGTTTGTGTCCCGTTACTGGATCACACTACATTACAAATGAAAGTTATAAAGCCTGTTATTATCATGTGATGAGAACAATTGTTTCCCACTGTATTTGTGTCATGAAACACCACTTGGTTAAACACAGACATATAACATGTTCCCCAATCTTTGTAACCTTGTTTTGACAGTTCTTAATTATTTTTTAACATACTGGGAACTTTAAAAATGTGTAAGTGGCTAGACTTTGGGTGACCAAACCTCTCATGTTTCTATTTTTCCCGATTAGATTCAAACAGTGACCAAGAAAGTCCTGGTGGCACCTCCATCAGATGAGGAGGGCAATGCCACCAATGCCGTCATTTCCTTGTTGAACGAGACTGTGACAGAGGCACCTGAGGAAGCGAAGGTGGTTATCAAGAAGGGCCTGGAGTTCAAGGACGGCATGAATGTCTTAGGTAGGCAACCTGGTGTTCATCTCAGTGAGGAGATGATGGACAACCCTTCCTGCTTCTCAGCACCTCGGCAGCCCAGCCTCTCTTCTCAGACAGCCCGTTGTTGCTGCTCCGTAAGTGGAGCAGGAGGTTCTCTCTAGAGAGCGATTTGAGAGTCACGGAGACTGATAGCCGAGAGATGAAGGAAGAAAGAGAGGGCAAGCAGGACTGTGAGGGAACATGGCAGCTAGGGGCCGGTTATGGGAAAAGAGAGGGGACTAATATTCATTGGGCACATTCCCTAACTCTCTGTGTGGTGTTGGTAAATCACTTTAACTGACTGTCCATTTGGTGAAGTTACACATCCAACTTTTTCATTTTTTTAAGCTTTTATTCTATTTTATTTTTTGAGCAGCCCTTGGGTGTTAGTGTTGTGCTAGGCTCAGGGGCAGCCCACCATGGCTTTTGCAGTCTTTATATAAGTACAGTGTTATCAGGAGTGTATAGTGTTGGTGTTGGTGCCCAAAAGGAGCTTATCCAAAGGAAATTACCTTGTTTAATTTTTTGGGATTCCAACGAGCCCTTTTCCCCTAGTCTGGAGCCTTCCTAGCCTGCCATGGCTTTGGGTCTTTGGCTCAGCAGACAGACCAGGTTTGGATCCCTATGGATCACTCATGGGTGACCTGACCATGGACAGGTTGCTCCTCTTCTCAAGCTTCATTTGTAAAGTGGGGATGGGATTACATTTCTCTTGTAGATCATTACGAGTATTAAATGAGATTGCACCTGTGGGGCATGGTAACCTATGCTGTGTGCTCTGTTGGGGCAAGCTACAGTTGCTATCCAAGGTGGATGGCGAGCTGAGGATCTCAGTAAGAAAACAGCCTGCAGAGGACGAAGACTCCCATCACGTGCGCGACTCCCGTTTGCTCAGTTTATTCCCTGTCCACCTCCTGGATCCACTCTCCAATATGCCCCATACCTACTCTTAGACATTCCCTACACAAGAAAGAGGGACATTTGGCCCTAAGCTGGGAGAAACGGGGAAGCTGGGCAGGAGATGTAGATTGATCCACACAAGCAAGATTTCTGAGGATTTGAGGGAGAGCTGGCTAGAAGGGGATCAGCTCAGTGGTTCTTCCACTTTGCCATCTAGGAGATGAAATGCCCTTGTCTCCTTAGTAGGGTTGTCAGATAAAGTACTAGATGCCCAGTTAAGTGTGAATTCCAGGTGAACAATGAATGATTTTTTTAGTGTAGGGTATGTCCCAAATATTACATGGGACATACTTATACTAAAATAAAATATATTTGTTCTTTATCTGAAATTCACATTTTAACTGGGAATCATATTTGTTTGTTTGTTCTAAACTTGCTAACCTGACACCTACCTTACCCAGAATGGTTGAAAGAAAGAGATAGAGAAGAAGGATTGTCTAGACACTGAAAAACAGAAGCTTCAGTGAGGGATCATCTTAGTTTGGCCTGGCAGGGAACAGGTTGAGTAAGTGAGAGCATGGGAGGAAATAAGCTGACTGGTTTGGCAGGCAAGAGAAGATCACTAAACATTGTTGACAGTCAGCACGAGGTGACATGAGGAGGAAGGAGAGAGGACAGAGTGGTTGAGTTCCTCTGAGGGGAGCCTGCATATAGCCTCACATCCACTCTGGATTCAACCCTTCTCGCCCACTGCCCAGATACGTGTGAACCTTTCAGGACCGTCCCAACCATACTCTGTCCCCGAAGCCCCATGGTCAAAGTGAACCCACAGTCCTCTGCATACTCTGGAGGAGATTAAGGTAATGAGTAATGAGGCCACATCTTTGGGGTGAATCATTCAGAAGACTTTCATGGTCGTTTCCAGATTCTCGGCGGATTCTGGGAAGTCATGTTGACCCTGGGCTGCACTGGGGAGTTTCTACACAACTCACTATTCTCTCAGCCCCAGTGACCAAGTCTAAGGGGCCTTGCTCAAGCAAAACACCCCAGTCCAGTAAGTGAGTTTAGTGAGGCATTGTTGACAGGAGGAAATGACATGGGACCTGGACAGGGGTGGGCAGCTGCAGACTGAGCTCTAGAAAGCCAAGGGAAGTTCAACTGTTGAGAAACTTCCCATGTACAAATCTCTTGGTCTTCTAAGGGTGGAGAAGGTGGCTTTTGTTTTGTTTTGTTTTGGAAAGTCCCAATGATCAGGCATTGCAGTAAGTGAAGACAAAACCTTGCCTCTGGGCTCCCTCTTCTTGAAGTACTCATTTCTCTCCCCAGTAACCTCCAGACCATTTCTGAGCTCTGCTCTAACCCCAACCATTAAATCAATTCCTGGGAGTTTGCTCCTTCCAACATATCTCTCTCGTAGTGATAGACGTGGCCCAGTTTCTGCTGACCCCACAAGGGGAACTTTTTTCTGCCAGCTCTTTGAGACTTTGAGACCTTGAGTTTTTTTTCTCTTAAAATCTCCAAATGGAATTAACTGGGTAATAATACTAGCTCTTCGCAGCCAGAATGTTCAAAGATCATTTCTCACCACACACCTAGCAAACTCTTCTCCATGGGCTTGAGAGAAGGGCTTGGGAATAGCCTGAATTTGGTTCCATACACGATGGCAGAGCTAGGCCACTCTTCCTTGGTCACTTATTTTCATTAAACCTCTATCTCTGTGGCCAGTAATTCACTTGTAAGGCCCTCGCTGGTCTTCCTGGCAGAGAGATGAAAAGGAGAAATACTACCAGGGATTAAGAATCCTGAGTGCAGGTGCTGGGTTCTTTTTGCTAAAGAGAGAGAGGCTCTAGTGAAGGATAGTTGAACAATCTGAGTTGATATGTCCTTGGTGTGGGGAAGTGAGTGGTTTGGGGGAAGGTAGGAAAAAAGGGAAAGTCAGAGGTTCAGAGAGAAAGAATTCCTCCCTAAGAGAATCAAATTATAATGCTATAATTTTCTTAGTATAACTCAAGGCTCTAGGCATAACTGGACACAATAGGAAACCAGATATAATAGAGAGGACTGGCAATTAGGTCTGCCAAACTGGGATAGGACAAGTGTAGGGAAGAGGAAGGAAGGAGAGATACCCTCTCTCTGGATGGGCCATACTGCCTTCCAGAGAAAATGTCAGATGGGCAAGCAAAGTCCTGTGGTTAGAGAGACAGTAGCATTGACTGAGAGTTCATGCAAGTAGTCAGAATTGGAGCCCCAGGACTGGCAGTCATGGGTCAGGAGTGGGGTGAGGGCTCATAGTGATGGGTAATCAGAAATCCAGACAGGCAATAATGGGGATGCCTGTAAGCCGTGTAGTGGCCCAGTCCCTGGGAGGGCCTAGGTGAGAATTCAGGCTGGGGGTGAGACTCTGAGGACAAGAATGGGAAGGATTGGTAGAGGGAGAAAATCTTCTGGGAAGAGAGAAACCAGGCCCAGCTTGGAGGAACTAAAGTATATGGTAGCTTCCCAGGACAGATATGCAGGTGGAGGGAATAAGGCAAAGACAGCACAGAGATAAGACCCAAGGTTGGGTGTTGGAGCTGGTTCAGGACCTAGTGTAACTTGATGTGGACAGAGCTCCTCACATCAGCTAGGATTGATCCTACAGGCTGTGGTGGGGCTGGATTGAGATGGAAGTCAAGTGATGTCAAGTGAAGGGAGAAGGAGGCTGAGGGGCTGGGAAGTTACAAAGTCTATATTCTGCTTTTATGATACTGCAAAAAAAAAAAATGCAGTAAAAAAAAAAAGCGTGTAACCATTTCACCATGAAAAGAATGATGAAGAATTAATAAATAACAGGTTAAATCCAAATGAACTGGGTCAATTGGAGTTTCCCAACTGTTTTTAATTTCTCATTGCTTTCCATTTGACTTTTCAACATTCTTCCTCCTTCTCACGTTAGGCGTGTAGCAGTAGAAAAATAATTTCATGCTCAGGATTTTCCTACAGTGAAACATACAAACCATGCATGAATTTAGGATAACACCATACTAATATAGACATAACCCTGGCAGAGATTTTATTGGCTAATTGGTCTCTGCAGTTCTAATGTGGGCTCCAAAGTTTGCTCGATAATCCCCAAGTCCCAACAAGCCTTCATGATTTCATGAGTGAAGAGGAGAGAGAATACAGTGCTTTTGAGTTGGAATGAAATGGAATTCATTTTATTGAAGGAACTAACACCACTGAAAGTTCAAGTTGCTGTTGTGAGAAATGTTAAAGAATGCCATAATTATCCAGGAGAAAGGTTATTTTCAGTGTGAAACCGAATGTCTAATTCATAGGTCAACAGGCAGGTGAAAAGGGGGCTGCCTATGTCGGGAATAGTGAAGAAGGGAGAAGAAACACATATTTTGTAACCTGTCTTTCTCTGATTCCCCCAACAGGTCTGATAGGGTTTTTCATTGCTTTTGGCATCGCCATGGGGAAGATGGGAGAGCAGGCCAAGCTGATGGTAGAGTTCTTCAACATTTTGAATGAGATTGTAATGAAGTTAGTGATCATGATTATGTGGTAAGTGAGCTTGTTCTTACTTCAGTGTGGTGGTGGTGGTGGTGGGGTGTTCAGAGGTCTCAGGCTCCTCGGAAGATCATGGAGTCTTCCTATCTAGAGAGAGTGGGTGACCATGGGCCAAGCAAAGGGATCTCCAGAAAGGCTTTGAGAAAGGGATGAAAATCTCTTCCTGGGAGCTTCCCCTAGAAAATGGGTTGGAAAACTGGCCCATCCTCAGGCCAGATGCTTCTCTGCTACTCATTTAGTGGCCTATAAGACTGGGTTTTATTTTTTTTATGTTGCTTGGAAAAAAATCAAAAGAGTAATAATATTTCACATATATGAAAATTACATGAAATTCACATACAGGGCCCATTGATAAAGTTTTATTGGCACATGGCCACACTCATTCATTCACATATTGTCTAGGGTTGCTTTGTGGCAGAGTTGAATGGTTCTGACCAACATTGTGTAACCTGCAAAGACTGAAGTATTTACTATTTGACCCTTCACATAAAAAGTTTGCCATTCTCTGCAGTGGGAATGGAAAAAGAACAGCAACAATTAAAAAGAGGGACAAGCTGGAAAAATCAACTAGTAATACTGAAGCTGAGCAGTATCACGAAACACTGAGATAAGTCCAAGATACCAGGGATGATATGGCCTTCCCCAGGGTGTGTGGAAGGACCGCCACTCTATTATTCTGGTGTCCAAAAGTAATGTATCAGAGACTCATGACTCAGAAGGAAAAGAAGCAGTTTTCAGGCCGTGTGAGTGAAAATGAAACCACAGAGCACACACTGAAATGATAAGTACTCTTGGAAATGTGGTTCCACCCTCTAGTTGTATAGAGGAGAAGACTAGGGTCCAGAGTCACTACATCTTGGTTGTACGACAATATCATGATCATTATAACAACAATACCTACCAAGTATTAATTTCCTTTTATCTGTGAAGAGCCCCAATAAGTGCTTAATACTTACCTATTGTAATCCTAATAACCCTTCAAAGCTGGCATCATGACTCTCATTTTCCAAAAAAGGAAACTGAGGTATATTAAGTTGAATTAATTTGCTTCAGATTGTGTATCTAGGGGGAGAGGAACTAGAGTACCTGTTGATTTCCCAGTCCTTGATGCATAGGTGGGTGGCTTTTTTGTTTGAATTATCTAAGCAATACCATCTCTACTTCATTTTATGTGGGTTTATGGTCGGTGGTTCTGAGCTCTAGGGCAGCCCAGGAGAGCATGAGCGTCTGTTCCTTCACAAAGGAAGCTGGACCACCTTCAGAACCTTCTAGTGCCCTATATCTCTCAGATGGAAAGATTTTTACATGCGTTTGTTCCAGATCTCTATGATGGTCTGGTATGCCTTCCTAGAAAAAAAATTATTAGACCAAATGACATCTGTGTCCTATCTGTGTCACAGGAATTCTGGATTGCAAATTCCCTGTCTCTGTGCTTCCCTCCCCTTCCCTAATCCTCTTCTGATCTTTTACTTCTATGTGGTAGCCTCCACTAAAATTCTACCTTCTTTTTCTTTTCTTCCTTTCCTTGGCCCCTACTCCCACTTTACAAGCGCAAAAATCTGTTTTTGACTTATTTTTTTACCTCCACAGAACCGAACATTGTGATGTGCTCGTAGAAATTCTTACTCAAACCTCAAGAGTGAGTAGGCTAGCTGAAGGGCCTCAGATCAAGAAAGTGTCTCTCATGACTTCATGAGCCATATTTACTAGAATTGGCTTACTCAGATCATTGCTTTATTATACTTTTAAAACACAGAATAGGATGCTGGTAAAACTGTATGTGTGTGTGTCTATTGTACTGATTCTTCAACTTCCCAGACAACCCTAGATTTTTGAATATTCCTTTTCTATGAAAATTTAAAGTCACACACAATGTGATGCCCTAAAAAATATGTTTAGAGTCTTTTAGGCCCTTCTGTGCTTGCTGAGAATTTAATAGATAATAAAGCATAAAGTAGGATATGTCTCTTGGTGGTAAACACTAGGATCTGCCCTGGTCTCCTAGAATTTTTAGCAGAATGAGCATCTTTGCTCTAAAAATGCAGTTCATATTTCTGTATCATGATGTCAGTGATGTAGGCAATGTCATTTCCACTGAGCCCATGAAGAAAAGGAGTCTAGGAGATAAGATGAATCATGGGATGAAGGGTGTGCTCACTTTTCCACAGGGATGAAGGGTGTGGATCAAGGTTTCCTGTTCACTGAAACCAAAACTCCTGAAGATTTAGCATCAAATGCCAGGAGATGCAGAGCACTTGTGAGTCAGGGATAAGGCCTATGGAATAATTTCTGACAGCTGTTCAGTTACCTCATCTAAACAGTCAGGAGGGTGTTCTATGACATGAGATGTCTTTTCTACACATTTCTTTCATTCTTTAGCTGCCCTGTCAGCGCCAGATAGCGACATGTGTTGGAAAGTTTTGGGTAAAACAGTCAATTGCTCTTTAACTGACCTACTCAAAGCTTAAATGATCTGTTCTTTTGGATTCTTCTCTGTGTGGTAGTAAGACTAGTATACCAGCAAAATATAATATTGCAGAGGTGACTATTATTCTAATAATGATTATTACTAAATTATAACCTAGAGTTATGAAATTCTTGCTATGTGCTCAGTACTGCCTCTTTTATTGTACTGTACCTATTTATTACTGAGGAGCCAATTATTATCATAATTATCATTACATCATAACTAATATTTGCCAAATTCCTGCTATTTGCTGAATACAGTTGCTTTACATGCATTAACTGACTTATTTATCTCAATAATACCTAGCAGAAAGAGGTGCTTTTGTTAGCCCCATTTTCCAGATGGAAAAACTAAGCACAGAGCTCAACTTGCCCAGTGTTGCACAGTGCCTTATTAACTAATTAATGAATTGTATGGCACCTTATTCAACTTCTGTCAGACTTCACACCAGACTGAATCCAGCATCCTGTGTACACTAACTGTGTAACACTGCGAGGTAGACATTCTAAACCCCACATCTGAGTGGATTGATCATAGAATCAACATCCTAGGGTTGCTGTGAGAATTGAGTGAAGTTGTGACCAACAGTTACAAAGCATTTCTCATGTGCTGGGACCCGCTGAAACACTTTCTATGAACCACTATTATTGTTGTTGTTATTTTGTTATTACCATTACTTTGTCAGTTTAATCCATACCCTTTGTTTCTCTATGTTCATGAAGTCTTTAAGAAGCCTAAAAGGTCCCCTGATTCACCAAAAAAGAGAGAAAAACCCTTAATTTCAGTATGATTTTCATATCCTCATTTTTTACAAATCTCTTAAGACATTTTTTTCAAATCTGAAAATCTAAATAGAAAGTAAAACTTGGCATAATCTTACCACTATAGAAACACAAAGTGAGACGTGAGATCTCTGCTCACTCTTTTAATTTTTCCTCCCTGTTAACCTACCACCACCACCATCCACCCATCCATGCGACCATCCATCCGCCCATCCATCCAGTCATCCATCTTTCGTCCACCCATCCATCCAGTCATCCATCTACCATTCATCCAACCACCCACACTTTCACTTCACAAGTACTTTTTTGAGCCTTCTTCTATGCCAATAACTATTTTAGATGCTGGTGACATAATGGTAAATGAGAGAAAAATTCTGGCCCTCATGGAGCCTAAATTTTATTGAAAGAGGGAAAGAATAAAAGGAAACCAATAAGAATTAGACAGAAATCAGTGCTACAAAGTCAGTGACCAGGACAGTGGGACCGAGAGTGATGGGAGATGGAAACATGGCTTGGACTGGATCCAGAGGATCCGGGGGGCTCTCTGGGGAAGTGACTTTTGATGAAGACATGAAGAATGAAAAGAGATTGCTCTGTGAAGAACCAACAAGAGAATTTTCCAAGGGGAGGAAACAAAAAGTGAAGGGTTTCTTCCAAGGGTCAGAAGGAAGATCTGGAGTAGCTGTGATGCGGTTGGTTGGTGAGGGGTGGACAGCTGAGAAGTTGGGAAGGTGAGCAAGAGGCAGATCCCGTAGGGCCTTGCAGGCTACCATGATGAGTTGGAGTTTATTGACGTGAAAAAGGGAGTCCCTGGGGGGCTACAAGCTTGGAGGCTCTACATACTGTTTTTCAGTCTCTCCTGATAAAAATATCTGATCCACACAAAGTAACTCTCTCAGCAAAGTCACTCCTGTTTCTAAGTGGACTGAAATAAATGGAGATTTCTGTTACTTTTTGAGGCTGAATACAGATAACACCTTTAGGTAGCTCTTATAATGTGTATTTAGCTCTCTCTTGACACACTCTTCCATTCCTTAGCTCTCTTGGGATCTGTCCCAAACTGGCAGGCTGGTGTTGCTGTTGGAAACCAGTTGCAATATGGGACAGATCCAGAGTGGTTTTATGGCAAGAATGAGAAAGCCCCTCCACTAATCTCCATCTAAGTGTCTGATCCACTATGTGTTCTATGAGTCAGAGTCCTGAATAATTACTTTATGGGTTAAGACTAAAGGTCTTGAATCAATTGGAGCTAATGTAAGTGGTTTTCAAAGACTAACCAAGTAATATATGCTTTTCATCCATTGTAGGGCAGATTTTACCCCTTGAAACATTGGTTTCCAAACACATCAGGAATTGCCTGGGGAACTTTAAAAAAAAATACATATGTCCCCTAGGTCAGCTCCAGGAAATTCGAACTCAGTAGCTATATGGTGGACCCAGGGAACCCACGTTGGTACTAGGCAGGCCAAGTTGATTGTGAAGCTGGTGTCTATGAGTGCACAGAGACACTGAAGTCTGGGTGTGTTAAATTCTGTGTATGAGTTTGTGTTTGTGGAGTAAGAGCAGTCATAGGAAGGGCATCTTGGTGGGAGGGAACCTGAAGATGACAAGGACAGAGGTCCCAAGCAGTCGGAGGAAAGAATGGATGATACAACTGGAAGAAAAAGACTTGACAAGCCAGTCTTATTTTAATCAGTGGGTTGAACCACAGTGCCCAGAGCTGCAGATACAAGCAACCCAATGACAGTGTGGAAGGCATTTTCTCTCCCGACTCTGCAGTCATGTCCTTCTAATTTAGAAACAGGTCCAGCTATTCCTGGGCACCATTTGGCTTCAGAAATTTACCGGAGCCTTCAGTCTCTTCATGCACCTTGGTTTATGGCTTTGATTTCTTGCTTCATCTCAGAAGCTTTCTGTGGTGATCTCAAATCCTGGACGTTTGCCCTTCCTTTTCCATGGAGTGTCATTTTCAGTGAGATAACTTTGAGGAAACCCAGGAGCTCAGAAGCTCCAGCTCCTGAGTGGAAGCTTAAGCCACTCGTTTTGAATACACGTGCAAGGAAGTAATGGTCCTAGAAGATAGCAGAGAGGACAAAGACTCTTTCCTTGTCTGAATTAATGCTCATTCTTGTTCTGGAGACTAAGGTGTTTGGGTTAACCAAGGTGCCTGCTTGCCATATTTATTCACCCTGACACTCTACCTTCTGGCCTTTGAATAACACTCTCCATTGACCTTGGGAACTCACCTTTCTCCCAGCAAGCTGAGTGCTCCCAAGGTAACCTGTTTCTTCTCTCTGATCCATTTGGCTCTGGCTCAGATGTGTTCTCCAGGGGGACTGACTAGCTGGTGTTGCTTGGCAAAGAGCCTTGAAAACCCTTTTCCTCCATTCTGCAAGTTGCGTGTCCCAGAAAAGCAGGAAAATCGAAAGCCACCCAGAACAGCTCATATTTGTGTTTTTCTGGATATCTTTAAAGGGTGGTTGGTGCTTGGGAAAGAATTGATCACTTGGCTTATGAAGATACATGCTTGTTGACTCTATGGGAAGGTGCATTGTGCTTAGTTACTTATAACTTGCTGTCATAAAGACTTGGACCCCAAGACAACCGCTGATCTAGGAGATATGGTGACCATGGGTGTACCAAGAGAGTGTAAAATAGTGAGAACGCCAAGGGTTTAAGGACATAGCCCCCTAATGCCTGCAGAAATAGCCCTCAGACATTGCCAGGCTTCACCCCGGGGTAAGACGTGGAGGCTGCAGGCTGGATACTCATTAGGGAAGAAAGTTCTTCTAAGGTTTTCACTAAGTCTTGTAATTTACAATCAGCTCTTTCAGAAGGTTCCCCTTGACAAAGTATTTTGCTTATAAGAACACCTGCCATCAGGGGCGCCTGGGTGGCTCAGTTGGTTAAGCGACTGCCTTCGGCTCAGGTCATGATCCCGGAGACCCGGGATCGAGTCCCACATCGGGCTCCCTGCTCGGCAGGAAGCCTGCTTCTCCCTCTCTCACTCCCCTTGCTTGTGTTCCTTCTCTGGCTGTGTTTCTCTCTGTCAAATAAATAAAATCTTTAAAAAGAAAAAAAAAAGAACACCTGCCATTGGACAGTAGTAGTCTATGTGCTGGTATAGAAAGCCATATGAGCTCAGACTTGGATCTTTAAGCATGGTGGGGGAGAGGACATGGTGTACATGTGTGACCACAGAACACAGGGGATTCTTTGGTCCGCAGTTAGACTGGTGCTGACAGGGACAGGGGCGGGGCTTGTCAGTGCACACATATATACACTCAAATAAGCAGTCCTCACAGCAATCCCGTGAGGTCGGAGTTAGCCTAAGCCTTGACTTGCGCATCTGTAAAATGGGATTAAGTCACTATAGGGTCATGTAGCTGTTAAGTGGCTGGACAAGCCCATGTCTTATGTAATTGTGTATAACTCTCCTCTGGCCACCTTTTTTAAAAAAAATATTTTATGTATTTGACGAGGGGGGGGGAGAACACGCAAGCAGGGGGAGCTGCAGGCAGAAGGAGAGGGAAAAGCAGACTCTCCGCTGTGCAGGAAGCCTGATGCTGGGTTCTGTCCCAGGACACTGGTATCAGGACCTGAGCCCAAGCCAGACAACTAAACTGACTGAGCCACCCTGGAGCTTATACCCACATCTTTTCTTTACCCAGGAAAGACATAGTTGCAAAAAAACAAAAACAAATAAAAAAAAAACCCAGCAAATCTGGCTGAGTGTCTATGTCCCTTTGCTGACTCTCTTACCTCAGCTGGGGGCCTTATCTTGGGACTTCATTCCCCCAGTTTTTTTTCTCAGATAAGTTCATGATTCTTACTAAGATATCAAGTTCTCCACAAACATTTCCCTTTCGGTCGGAAGGTGTTGCAGGCTGAACAAGTTTCTGCTTCAACCAGTACCAGATTGGGCAATAAAAATAGGATGTTGTCCAACATGGGAAAAATGCCCTCAAGAGGAGGGAGAGCATGGTTAGTGCCCTCACATGTGAGGACAGCAGTAAATCATTTCCAAGCTCCCGATCAACCAATAATAAGATAGAAGCATAAAAGAAGTTTACGTAGAATAAATAGGCATATGGTAAACTGTGGGCCTGTGCACAAAGAGCTCCAATTTCTCATTAAAAGAAAGTGGTTTGGCTGGGTGAGGGGAAAACAACCCTTGAGACTGTTCTCCTCCTACTTCCTGGTTTTGTGGTCTTGGACTGGTCTTAACTTTTCTGAACCTCAAATTTCCTCGTTTGCCAAATAAGAATAATGATACCTTGATTTCAGGGTTGTGGTAGAAATGAGATGAGGTGATGTATGCAGAGGTCTGAATGTGTTGCCCGAGATGCAGGGCGGGGTGGCCAGCCTCCCTGGTAGAGTAAGTACAGAAAGAAATACTTTCAGACTGAGAAGTAATAAAACCACATCTCTCTAAATGTGCTCTCTGGCTCAGAGGGCTTTCTTGTCTTGGCAGGTCTCTCTCTTTTGCCCTGTCTCTCTGTCTCATATTTTGATAAACTTCCTATCGTCCAAGACAAAAACAAAGCAAACTTAACAAAGCCAGCTTAGAGCTGTGTGAAACTCTAATGAGCTTATTGGGAAGCTCAAAATGGATTCCC
>PITA01027431.1:0-20701 GCA_004023965.1 Spilogale gracilis | reverse complement strand
CCCCCCCCCCCGCTGGTCTCCCTGCTCAGTGGGGAGCTTGCTTCTCCCCCTCTTTATGTCCCCCAGCTCGTGCTCCCTCTCACTGTATTTCAAACAAATAAATAAAATACTTTTTTTTAAAAAGTAGGAATGGTAGTATTTAGTATTGCCTTGCTCCTAAGTTTGAAAGGAGTGTTTCTAGGGACCGGGCTAGCTTAGTCTGTAGAGCATGTGACTCTTGATCTGGGGTCATGCATCAGAGCCCCACACTGGGTATGAAGATTACTTATTTTTAAAAAAATGAATATTTCTGAAGTTCCACCACTTAGCATGGTGTTTGTTTGTATGTTTTCAACATATCAAATAATCAGGCTAGGGAAATTCTCTTCATTAGTATTTTGCTGAAAAGTTTTTAAAACTAATGAATGGATCACAGGTCTTTAATCCATTTTGAATATATTTTTGTGTATGATGTAAGAAAGCGGTCCAATTTCATTCTTTTGCATGTTGCTGTCCAGTTTTCCCAGCACCATATCTTAAAGAGACTCTTTTTCCCATTGGATATTCTTTCCTGTTTTGTTGAAGAGTCATTGACCATATAACTGTGGGTCCATTTCCAGGTTTTCTATTCTGTTCCATTGTTCTTTGTCTCTGTATTTGTGCCAGTACCATACTGTTTTGATCACTACAGCTTTGTAATATAAGTTGAAGTCCAGAATTGTAATGCCTCCAGCTCTGCTTTGCTTTTCCAAGGTGCTTTTGCCCTTCAGGATCTTTTGTGGTTCCATACAAGTTTTAGAACTTTTTTAGCTCTGTGAAAAATGCTGTTGATATTTTATGTGTGCATTAAATGTGTGGATTGCTTTGGGTGGCATGGAAATCTGAACAATATTTATTCTTCCAATCCATGAGCATGGAATGCCTTTCCATTTTTTATGTGTGTCTTCTTCAATTTCTTTCATCAGTGTTTTATAGTTGTCAGAGTATATGTCTTTCACCTCTCTGGTTAGGTTTATTTCTAGGTATCTTACTGGTTTGGGTGCAATTATAAATGGGATTGATTCCTTGATTTCTCTTTCTGCTGTTTTATTATTGGTGTGTATAAATGCAACAGATTTCTCTATGCTGATTTTATATCCTGGAACTTTACTAAAATTGTGTATCAGTTCTAGCAATTTTTTTGCTGAGTCTTTCAGGTTTTCTATATATAGTATCATGTCATCTGCAAATAGTGAGAGTATTGCTTCTTCCTTGCCAATTTGGATGCTTTTTATTTCCTTTTGTTGTCTGATTACTGTAGCTAGGACTTCCAGTACTATGTTAAATAATGGTGGTGAGAGTGGACAGCTCTGTCTTGTTCCTGACTGTAGAGGAAAACTGTCAAATTCAAAATAGAACAAAGACCTAGATGGGGGACATGTAACCATAAAAATCCTAGAGAAGAACATAGGCAATAACCTCTTTGATATCAATCATAACAACTTCTTTCTAGATATGTGTTCTGAGACAAGGGAAACAAAAGCAAAAATAAACTATTGGGACTTGATCAAAATAAAAAGCTTCTTCTGCACAGTGAAGGAGACAATCAACAAAACTAAAAGGCAACCTACACAATGGGAAAAGATATTTGCAAATGACATATCTGATAAAGGGCTGTATCTAAAATATATAAAGAACTTATGAAACTCAACATCCCAAAATGAACAATCCAATTAAAAAATGGGCAAAAAATATGAGTAGACATTTCTCCAAAGAAGACATACAGATGGCCAATAGACACATGAAAAAATGCTCAACATCACTGATCATTATGGAAATACAAATTGCAACTACAATGAGATGTCACCTCACACCTGTCAGAATAGCTAAAATCAGCAATTTAAGAAACAACAGGTATTAGGATGTGGAAAAAGAAGAACCTCATGCACTGATGGTGGGCATGCAAACTGGTGCAGCCATACTGGAAAATCGTATGGAGGTGCCTCAAAAAATTAAAAACAGTACTACCTTATGATCCAGTAATTGCACCACTAGGTATTTACCCAAAGAATACAGAAATACTAATTCAAAAGGATTTGTGCATCTGATGTTTATGGTGGATTATCTACAATAGCCGAACTGTGGAAACAGCCCAACAGTGCATTGGTTGACGAGTGGATAAAGAAGATGTAGTACACACACACACACACACACACACACACACACACAGAGCGAGAGAGAGAGCGAGAGAGAGAGGAATATTACTCAGCCATCAAAAAGAATGAAATCTTGCCATTTGCAACAACATAGATGGAGCTAGAGAGTATAATGCTGAGTAAAATAACTCAAGACAGATAATACCATATGATTTCACTCATGGCATTTAAGAAACAAATGAGCAAAGGTAAAAAAGAGAGAGAGGCAAACCAAGAAATAGACTCTCTATTGAGTCTCTATAGAGAACAAACTGATGGTTACCAGAGTGGAGAGGGAAGGGAGGATGGGTTAAATAGGTAATGGGGATTAAGGAGTGCACTTGCTGTGATGAGCACTGGGTGATGTATGGAAGTGTTGAATCCCTATTCTGTACATGTGAAACACATACTAAACTGTATCTTAACTAACTGGAATTTAAATAAAAACTTAAAAATAATTAATTAAAAATAAGATTTTCTTAATTTATTTGAGATAGAGAACACAAGCAGGGAGCAGAGAGAGAGGGAGAAGCTGACTCCCCACTGATCGGGGAGCCCGATGTGGTGCTCGCTCATGATCTGAGCCGAAGGCAGCTGAGCCACCCAGGTGGCCCTAAAAAAACTTCTTTTAATCAATGAAAAAATCTGGAAAAAAAAAAAAAACCATGAATGAGGATTCCATTTTACCAAATGCTTTTAAATGTATCTTTTGAGATAATCAAGGTATTTCTTCTTTAATGGGTTAATATGGTGAATTGAATTAATAGTTTTCTAAAGTTATTTTGCATTTTTACAAATCCTATTTGATCATTTTCATACAATGTTAGATTCAGTTTTATAATGTTTTATGTATATTTTGCATTTGTGCTCATACGTGAAATTACCTAAAATTTTATTTTCTTCTACTTTGCTTTGGGTTTCAAGTTTAGTCTAGCCTCAGAGAAAGAGTTTGGCTTTTCCCTCTTCCTAGTCTCTAGGACAATTTGTAAAGATAGACTTTTTCTTTCTTCACTGGTAAAACTGAACTGGCCTGTGTATCAACCACGTTTTCTATTTTCTGTCTTTTATGATGCTGTGATATCTTGGGGCCTACGAACCTGGGGAGGGACTGCCCCTACCAGGATAAGCTAATTCCTAGAGAAAGCAAGCAACTTGCTTTTGAACATGTCTTTGCTATGCAAACCAAACAATCAAGAGTCTTTAACCCCCTTCTTTTATCAGGTGCCTGCAGGGATATTATCCGCCTGCCCTAAATCAGGTACTAGACAACTACAGACTACCCCTTATAGCCCAGAGCCTGCAAAAATTATCCAAACTATATCCAATCCTGAGTCTGCTTAGTTTACCTCCCATGCCTCATCCATTCTTTTTTTTTTTTTTTTTTTTTAGATTTTCTTTATTTTTTGACAGAGAGAGAGATCACAAGTAGGCAGAGAAAGAGGGGGAAGCAGGCTCCCTGTTGGGCAGAGAGCCGGAGATCCTGAGATCTTGACCTGAGCTGAAAGCTGAGGCTTTAACCCACTGAGCCACCCAGGCGCCCAATCTTTCTGGCCCATGCTTTCTTTCCCCTTCGCTCTTTCCGCCTCTTGATTATCCCTGGTACTTACCCATGCCGTCTACCGGTATGGTGTGCTATGCTTCCTTTTTAATGGATCTGTAATTATAAAAGCCTTTCTTCCTTCATGACAGTAATTTCTCTGTCTTCAAATCTTATCATAACTGATTAAGACAAATCCTGGGTATATTATTTTAGAACAGCCTAGTACCTTTTGTGATATCAGAGTTTTTATTAGAGTTTTACCACAGTAAGAGTTTTTATTATGTCAATAAAATTTTCTTTTTAAAAATGTAATTATTATTCTTATTTTTCATGTTATTTTTTAAAGAGTTTATTTATTTATTTGACAGAAACACAGCTAGAGAGGGAACACAAGCAGGAGTGAGAGAGGGAGAAGTGGGCTTCCTGATGAGCAGGGAGCTGTTTGCGGGCTGGATCCTGGGACTCCAGGATCACGACCTGAGCCAAAGGCAGTCGCTTAACCAACTGAGCCACCCAGGCGCCCCTATTTTTTATATTATTAACCACATCTTCTGTAAAGTATTTTTTATGACTTTTCATCCAATGTTTGTTTATTTTCTTCCAAGATTTTATTTAAGTTCCAGTTAGCTAACATACAGTGTAGTATTGGTTTCAAGAGTAGAATTTAGTGATTCATCACTTACATATAATACCTACTTCTCATCGCAACATGTGTCCTGCTTAATGCCCATTACTGATTTAGCCCTTCCCCACCCACCCTCCTTCCTTCCAGCAACCTCAGTTTGTTCTCTATATTAGAGTCTCTTATGGTTTACCTCCCTCTCTGTTTTTATCTTATTTTATTTTTCTTTCCTTTCTCTTGTGTTCATCTATTTTGTTCTTAAATTCCACATATGAGGGCTTCTGGGTGGTTCAGTTGGTTGAGCAACTACCTTCAGCTCGGGTCATGGTCCTAGAGTCCCTGATCGAGTCCTTCATCGGGCTCCCTGCTCTGCAGGGGGTCTGCCTCTCCCTCTGACCTTCCCCCTCTCGTTCTTGCTCTCTCTCATTCTCTCTCTCTCAAATAATCTTTTTTAAAAAAAATCCCACATATGAGTGAAATCATATGGTATTTGTCTTTGTCTGACTGATTTCACTCAGCATGATGCTGTTTAGCTCCATCCATGTTGTTGCAAATACCAAGATTTCATTCCCTTTGATGGCTGAGTAATATTCCGTAATATGTATGTATGTATGTATGTATAAAACCTTCTTTATCATTCATCAGTCAATGGACATTTGGGCTCTTTCCACAATTTGGCTATTATTGATCGTGCTGCTATAAACATTGGGATGCATGTACTCCCTTGAATCGGTATTTTTTTACCCTTTGGATAAATACCTAGTCGTGCAATTACTGGGTTTATTGACTTTTTGAGGAACCTCCATACTGTTTTCCAGAGTGGCTGCACCTTGCCAATAAAATTTTCTTAACAGTACTGCTCTAAGTAGTTTTTCTGTTTCTTCTTGAATAAGTTGGTGAAATCTTTTTTTTTTTTTTTTAGAAAATTGGTTATTCTATCTGTTTTCAAACATACTGGGCAAATTAATAAAATGATCCTGATTTTTAAATATTTACAACTTCTGTAGTAATGTCACCTTTAAAATTTCTGGTATTGTTCACTTAATGCCATTCTCTTATTTTCTCGATTACTTTGTGAAAGGTGGATCTATTTTATGGGTCTTTTCAAACGAGCTGCATTTGGTTTTATTTATCATCTCTTTTATTTTTCTGTTTGTTTTCATATTAATTTCTGATTTTATATTTTCTTTTACTCTACTATCTGTAGGTTTTTGTAGCTTCTAGAATTGAATGCTCAGTTAATTTATTTTCATTTATTTCATTTTTATTTTCAAATAAATTCTCCACTCCCCAAATGTCCTTCTATATTGGAAGAACTCAGTGTAATACTCCTGAACTGTCTACCCTTATTACACTGCAAGACACGTAAGAAGCCTTATTTGATTGGTAAATTTTAGAAAAATTCTGAATTCTTCTAAGAACTAAGAGCACTTGACTCAGCTCTTCTTCTCTTCCTTTTAAGAGCAAATGACCAGCAAAGAGCATAAGTTTCCTTCTGCTATATTGTGATGTAACTCTCATGTACGTAGGAGTCCATTTAGAGAGGCTTGTCCACATGCCCCTGTATATAAACTCTCAGTTCTGGACCTATGTTCCCACCTTCATGAGTCCTGTTTTTTACTATTATTCCACAAAAGCTACCTGTGCCTTTATATAAACTGTATATAAACTCTCAGGTCTGGACCTATGTTCCCACCTTCATGAGTCCTGTTTTTTACTATTATTCCATGAAAGCTACCTGTGCCTTTAAGATTATTGTCTTCCTTAGTAATCAAAAATCTCCCAACAAATGAGTCCAAGACCAGACGGCCTCCCAGTGGAATTCTGCCAAACTCTTTAAGAGTTGATACCTATTCTGGCGCCTGGGTGGCTCAGTTGGTTAGGTGGCTGCCTTCAGCTCAGGTCATGATCCTGGAGACCCAGGATCAAGTCCCACAGCGGGCTCCCTGCTCGGCGGGAAGCCTGCTTCTCCCTCTCTTATTCCCCCTGCTTGTGTTCCCTCTCTGGCTGTGTTTCTCTCTGTCAAATAAATAAAATCTTTAAAGAAAAAAAAAAAGAATTGATACCTATTCTTACGAAGCTGTTTCAAAAAACAGAAAGAGAAGGAAAACTTCCAAACTCATTCTATGAGGCTAGCTTTACCTTGATCCCAAAACCAGACAAAGACCCCACTGAGGAGGAGAATTACCAATATCCCTGATGAACATGGATGCAAAAATTCTCACCAGGATACTAGCCAATAGAATGCAACAGTACATTAAAAGGATTATTCACCAGGATCGAGTGTGGTTTATTCCTGGGCTACAAGGGTGGTTCAACATCTGCAAATCAATCCATATGATACAGTACATTAATAAAAGAAAGGCTAAGAACCATACAATCCTCTCGATAGATACAGAAAAAGCATTTGACAAAATACATCATCCTTTCTTAAAACTCTCCACAGTGTAGGGATAGAGAGAACATACCTCAATATCATAAAAGCTATATACAAAAAGCCCACAGAGGATGTCATTCTCAATGGGGAAAAGTTTTTCTTTCTTTTTTTTTTTTAAGATTTTATTTATTTATTTATTTATCTGACAGAGAGAAACACAGCTAGAGAGGCAACACTAGCAGGGGGAGTGAGAGAGGGAGAAGCAAGCTTCCCACAGAGCAGGGAGCTGGATGCAGGGCTCAATCCCAGGACTCCGGGATTATGACCCGAGCTGAAGGCAGACGCTTAACGACTGAGCCACCCAGGTACCCTGGGGAGAAAGTTTTCTGCTAAGGTCAGAAATATGACAGAGATGTCTACTCTCACCACTTGCTCACTACAGTACTAGAAATCCTAGACTCAGCAATCAGACACAAAAAGAAATCAAAGGCATCCAAATTAGCAAAGAAGAAGTCAAACTCTCTCTTCACAGGTGACATGATACTCCATGTTGAAAACCCAAAAGACTTCACCCCAAAATTGCTAGAACTCATACAGGAATTCAGCAAAGTGGCAGGATATAAAATTAATGCACAGAAATCAGTTGCATTTCTATACACTAACAATGAGACAGAAGAAGGAGAAATTAAGGAATTGATCCCCTTTACAATTGCATCAAAAACTGTAAGATACCTAGGAATAAACCTAACCAAAGAGGTAGAGGATCTATACTCTGAAAACTGTAGAACACTGATGAAAGAAATTGAGGAAGACACAAAGAAATGGAAAAACAGCCCATGCTCATGGACTGGAAGAACAAATATCATCAAAATATCTGTGCTACCCAGAGAAATCTACACATTCAGTGCGATCCCTATCAAAATACCATCAACTTTTTTCACAAAGTTGGAACAAATAATCCTAAAATTGTACAGAACCAGAAAAGACCCAAATAGAGGAGTGTTGAAAAAGAAAACCAAAGTTAGTGGCATCACAATTCCAGACTTCAAGTTCTGTTACAAAGCTGTAATCATTAAGACAGTATGGTTCTGGCACAAAAACTGACACATAGATCAATGGAACAGAATAGAGAGCCCAGAAGTAGACACTCGACTCTGTAGTCAACTAATCTTTTGACAAAGCAAGAACTTCCAGTGGAAAAAAGACAGTCTCTTCAACAAATAGGTGTTGGGAAAATTGGACAGCCATATGCAGAAGAATGAAACTGGACCATTTTATTATACCATATGCAAAATAAACTCAAAATGGATAAAAGACCTAATATGAGACAGAAATCCATCAAAATCCTAGAGGAGAACACAGACAGCAACCTCTGTGACCTCAGCCACAGCAAATTCTTTTTTTTTTTTTTTTTTCAGCCACAGCAAATTCTTGCTAGACACATCTTCAAAGGAAAGGGAAACAAAAGCAAAAATGAACTATTGGGACTTTCAAGATAAAAAGCTTCTTCCCAGCAAAGGAAATGATTGACAAAACCAAAAAATAACTGACAGAATGGGAGAAGATATTTGCAAATGTTTTATCAGATAAAGGTCTAGTATCCAAAATCTATAAAGAACTTATCAAACTCAACACCAAAAAGACAAATAATACAGTCAAGAAATGGGTAGAAGGCATGAACAGACATTTCTCCAAAGACATACACATGGCCAGCAGACATGTGAAAAAATGCTCAACATCACTTGGCATCAGGGAGAAACAAATAAAAAACCACTATGAGATACCACTCATACATGTCAGAATGGCTGAAATTAACAACTCAGGAGACAACAGATGTTGGTGAGGATGTGGAGAGAATGGAACCCTCTTAAGTTGCTGGTCAGAATGCAAGCTGGTGTAGTCACTCTAGAAAACAGTATAGAGTTTCCTCAAAAACTTAAAAATAGAGCTATAACCTGGCAATTGCAATGCTAAGTATTTTGCAAAGGATACAAACATAGTAATTCCAAGGGACACCTGCACCCCAATGTTTATAGCAGTAATGTCCACAATAGCCAAACTATGGAAGGAGTGCAGATGTCCATCGATAGACGAATGGATAAGGAAAAGGTGGTATATATAATGGAATATTATTCAGCCATCAAAAAGAGTGCAATCTTGGGGCACCTGGGTGGCTCAGTTGTTGAGCATCTGCCTTTGGCTCGGGTCATGATCCCAGAGTCCCAGGATCAAGTCCCAGGATCGAGCCCTGCATCAGGCTTCTGGCTTGGCGGAAAGCTTGCTTCTTCCTCTTTTTTTTTTTTTAAGATTTTATTTATTTGACAGAGAGAAACACAGCCAGAGAGGGAACACAAGCAGGGGGAGTGAGAGAGGGAGAAGCAGGCTTCCTGCGGAGCAGGGGGCCCAATATGGGGACTCGATCCCGGGTCTCCGGGATCATGACCTGAGCCGAAGGCAGTTGCTTAACCAACTGAGCCACCCAGGCACCCTGCTTCTTCCTCTCTTGTTCCCCCTGCTTGTGTTCCCTCTCTAGCTGTGTTTCTCTCTGTCAAATAAATAAAATAAAATCTTAAAAAAAAAAAAGAGTGAAATCTTGCTATTTGAAATGATGTTTTGGAGGGAACTAGAATGTATTATCCTAAGCAAAATCAGTCCATCAGAGAAAGAAAAATACCATATGATTTCACTCATATGTGGAATTAAGAAACAAAGCAGATAAACATAGAGGAAGGGAAGGAAAAATAAAATAAGATGAAAATTGAGAGAGGGAGGCAAAATTGAGAGAGGGAGGCAAACCATAAAGACACTGAACTCTAGGAAACAAACAGGATTGCTGGAGGGGAGGTGGGTGGGGAGTAACTGCGTGATGGACGTTAAGGAGGGCACTTGATGTAATGAGCTCTGGGTGTTATGTGCAACTGATGAATCACTAAATTCTGCCTCTGAAACTAATTTTAAAATTATGGCATAAAAAATAATTTGTATAACTATGGGAGATGCTATGGGAGATGCTTCCCCTACTTTCTTTCTCTAAAATTAATTAATTAATTAATTAAATTTTAAAAATAAATAAAATATTTTCTAAAATAAAATAAGGGCTGGGTGCCTGGGTGGCTCAGTGGGTTAAAGCCTCTGCCTTCAGCTCAGGTCATGATCTCGGGGTCCTGGGATCGAGGCCCACATCGGGCTCTCTGCTCAGCAGGGAGCCTGCTTCCTCCTCTCTCTCTGCCTGCCTTTCTGCCTACCTGTGATCTCTCTCTCTCTGTCAAATAAATAAATAAAATCTTAAGAAAAAAATCCTTAAAAAAATAAAATAAGGATTAGGAAAATAATGTAATGAATATCTATATATCCATCACTTATGTGTAACAGTTGTTAATATTTTGCTATATATGCTTCATATATTTTGCTGCAGTGTACATTCCTAAAAATTAAGGACCATTTTATGTATGACCTCAGTGCCTTTCTCACACCTAACAAAATTAGCAAGTATTTCTTAATATTATCTCATATCTACTTTATTAAATAAACTTCATAGTATCATTTCATGGGCAAATGAAACTATGACCATTAAGTGAGAAAAAAACATTCTTTAGCTTCTGATATTGATCTTTATTGCTTACAAATGTAGCTTGGTGTTATGAATAGCACTCTTGGACTGAGGATACCTGGGTTCTATTTTTGGGTCTGCTACTGATTCATGGTGAGATCACAAACAAGTTGCTTCACTTCTCTTTGTCTCAGGTTCCTTGCTTATAAACAAAGAGGAGAGATAGATTATTTCTACTTGGGTTTACTTGAAGAGCTGATAACTTATAGGCCTAAAGATTATTTGGCTCTATTTTCACACACTATTGAGATAGCTCAGGGATGATGCAAAAAAAACAAGTTATTTTACTGTCTTAGTCCATTCAGGTTGTTCTAATAAAATACCACAGGTTGGGTAGTTTATCAGCAACAGAAATCTGGAAGTCCCAGTTAGGGTTCTAACATGGTCAGGTGAGGGCCCTCTTCTCAGTCACAGACTTCTTGTATCCTAACATGGTGAAAGCTCTTTGGAATCTTTTTAATAAGAACACTAGTCCTGGGGTGCTTGTGGCTCAGTCAGTTAAACATATGCCTTCAACTCAGGTCATGATCCTATGGCCTGGCATAGAGCCCCATATCAGGGTCCCAGCTCAGCAAGGGAGTCTGTTTCTCCCTCAGCCCTGTTCCTGCTTGCCTTGCTCACTCGCTCTCAAATAAATAAATAAATAAATACATAAATACATAAATAAATCTTTTTTAAAAATATTTTATTTATTTGAGAGAGAGGGAACACAAGCAGAGGGGAGAGGGAGAAGTAGAAAGTGAATCTCAAACAGACTCCCTACTAAGCATGGAGCCCATCAAAGTGGGGCTCGATCTCATGACCCTGAGATCATGACCTGAGCCAAAATCAAGAGTTGGATGCTCAACGAACTGAGCCATCCCGGCACCCCAAGTCTCACAGTATTTTTATTCAGGCTGGATTATACAACATATAGTAAAGCTTTTATAACTGTCAGTACTTTATGTGTGAAAAGATTTGATGGAGTGTACCATGCCTTATAAATGTTAATTGTCACCCTCATCATTAAACATTAAGTACCCACTGTGCACCTATGCTGAGTACTAGAGAAATTAACATGAGAAAATAAAAACCTTGAGTTTTCCATTACCCAGATAAGCTATCTAACAGTTCAAATGAACCAAATAATTGCAAATCTCCCCTTCATTGATTACGATTTGGCTATACCCATCTCTGGGTTCCAAAGTCTCAAATAGAGCACTCACATTCCAGAGACATTTGATAAAGTTATATAGAGTTGTATATAAACCACATAAGCTAGTGAATTGAAATTACATTGTCTACTAGAGTAAAATTGGAAGCACTCTGTTTCTTTGTTGTTATCATTTACTTGACCTTTAAAGAATTTTTTTTTTTTACTCTGCTGAGAACATTGTGCCAATGTATTAAGAGTTGGGGTGGAGGGAAATAGTCAAACTGGAATTCAACTGTTTCTCATTGATAGTTAAGGACTAAAACCCAAGATAACTAAAAAATGTTATTCAAACAGAGCATGTGAACTGATGCTATAAGTATAAATAGGCAAATTCCTATACATCGATTCCACTTTGTAACCAGTTTTACTTAATTTAGCCATATCATCAACTGTGTGACTCTAATTATTTGATCCCTCTGAGCCTCAGTTTATTTATCCAAACAAGAGTCAAATTATTTTAAGGCAATTTCAAAATATAATGTTCTATTTGTTGTATAATTTTTAGTGGTTCAGTGATTTTTTAAAAAAATATAAATGAATGCTGTTATAGTTTTGATGAGTATTTTCATATTATTTCACTTTTTTCTTATTTTTATGTTTTTACCTATATGGCAGTATATTTTTCATACTTGGTATTAACTTTTTCTGGTGGACCTACCTGGTAGCAGGACAATAGAAAAGTAGTGAGACAGACAAAATATACATAGCAGAGGTCTCAGCATGTTGGAGGTAATGGAGGGGAGGAAGCTTGCTAGAGGTTTGGAGCTTGAGAAGCCCAGAGGCTTGCTGGGAAATAATGGGTTTCCAGAGTCAGGAACTTGACATTTGGTTCCAGGATAAAGAGATGGGTATAGGAGAGAGATTATTTTGAACATACTTAGAAGTCTGGAATGGACTTCCAGCCCCTTAGACTCCTCATCTTCTGAGCAAAAGGGCTGCAAGAACTAAACCAGAAAAAATTAAAAGATGTGATTTTGTTTTTAAAGGTTTTTTTTTCTAGATTTTATTTATTTGAGAGAGAGTGAGAGAAATAACAACTGGGGGAGGGGCAGCGGGGGAAGCTGACTCCTTGAGAAGTAGGGAGCCAAACATGGGACTCATTTCCAGGACCCTGAGATCATGATCTGAGATGCTCAACCGACTGAGCCACCCAGGTGCCCTATAGTTTTATTTTTAAAGTTATGCTGTCTTTGAGAAGTTAAGAGCATGAGTCTCCTGAGGCACAGGTATCTATAGGCAGCATCAGGAACTTGCCAGTGACAGATGGGCCAGGAGTATGTCCTAATGATGGCACCAGGAGACTTGCACAGCCAAGTTGGTACAGAGGCTAGTGGTGACTTTGGCAAGAGGCCATGGGATACATTGCCAGAGTACATTAGAGGGAATGGCTCAATGCCCCAGGATGGCTCCAGGACCAGTTCTAGGGGCAACATGCCAATATTCAGTGTCATCTTTCAGAGGCAGAGGGCCTGGAGTTCTGATGAAAAATGGTGACTGTGACCATTATTTGTGATATACTTCTTACTACCTGCTTGGAAAACATGAGTTATATTCTTCTGATCCTAGACTTATCCTTCTGCTCATTTCTATTTGAAGTTCCCCTCTGCTTCTTTAGACAAACATTTCCACTCTACCACCCCCCACCCCACCCTGCCAGTCATGATTCTGTTTCTCAGTTCTGTATGAATGACTATTGGGGCTGTGGGGCTGTTGTCTTCTATTCCAATATGAATATCCTGCTGGGACCTGCAAGGGTTAGGGCCAGAGCCCAATCTTATGAATACAGTTCTCACATGAAGAGGGAGATCATTTTGGGGGTGAGTCATTTGAGTGAATATGGGAATTCAGACAGGAAACAAAGACTCTGGTCAGAATCTAAGGAGAGAGACCCAGCCCTTCTTCTCCATATAGCATCCTGGGTCTTTAAATAGCACTAAGTGCATGATTGGCTCGTGGAGGTCAAAATGGTGTCCACCATGTGGAGGGGAGGATAACCTTCAAAAGATTTCTTTTCCGGGGCGCCTGGGTGACTCAGTTGGTTGAGCGACTGCCTTCGGCTTGGGTCATGATCCCGGACACCCGGGATCGAGTCCCACATCGAGCTCCCTGCTCAGCGGGAAGCCTGCTTCTCCCTCCTAACTCCCCCTGCTTGTGTTCCCTCTCTGGCTGTGTTTCTCTCTGTCAAATAAATAAAATCTTAAAAAAAAAAAATTCTTTTCCTTGGTTTTCTGACCAGTGACATGAGTCTTTATCATGGGGGCATGCTATATCGCAGAAACTGTGCTTATTTTCTTTTTACCTTCCCTTTTGCTTTATAGTCTTTTTTTAATGTTTGTACCAGATCTCTGCTGTCCTATTGGGAAATACGGGGATTCATTTCTCACTCCTGGCCTCTGGAGGTGAAAAATCTGTACGTTATTTAAATTAAGTAAGAAAGACATTATTTTTCCTTGAGGGCCTTAATATTTTGAAAAAAAATGTAAGTTAATGTTGCCTTTCTAGAACTATTTGAATTTTAACATTGTCACTAACTGTGATATAGATCCGTCCACTGTTAAAGGAATTTTCAAGCATTGACAAATCATATGCTGCAGACATTTTTGGAGAGAGGAAATTAGAAATCTGTCTGTGGTGGAAGTTTCCTGATGTCAGGACTGCTTTCTGACTCGTAGTACCCTCGCTCACATTTTGTGTTCTGCAAATCTTTCCCTACTTCTCACTCTCACTCCAACCCCAGTTTAATAGCTGTATATCCTCTAATACCCTTACACCAACATGGAACTCACAGATTAGTAAAATTCAACTTCATTAATGTTAGTGACCATCCAAGATACTCATTCCCCCTGGAAGTTGGAGCCAGTCTTTGTCTGATTACCATAACTTGTGGTCAAAGGGGTTTATGGACATGCTTATTCCTTACCATTTGTCCCTCAGAATGAATGGCTGAGAATTTTAGTTTTATGAAAGTATAGAAGATGGTGTCAGGGAGGAAAGAAGAATGGAGCTGGTGTAGGTGGATCAACATTTCATTCATGCCTAATCCCCATCTCCTTTGCTATCTATACTATAGAGGTTTGAAAGCCAAATACTGCTTTCCCAGATCTTTAGTTGTTCAGGATGCCATAATGTCTCAGTTCTGACCCAAGTGAATACTGTTAGGGGCTTCTGATAAAGCATATGTTTTCCTTACTGATATGTGTGGCTGACATAAACCTTTTTTTGAGCTCCCTTCTTCTGCCTTGAATGCAGACATGAAGACTGGAAATGCAGGAGGCTTCTTGAGACCAAAGCGAAAAGACTAAGAGATAACATCTGCATGTCATCATCAAACTACTAAAGGAAAGCCCGCAACTGCTAACCTCAGGTCTTCTTTTTTGTTTTTCTTTTTTTAAAGATTTTATTTATTTGACAGAGAGAAACACAGCTAGAGAGGGAACACAAGCAGGGGAAGTGGGAGAGGGAGAAGCAGGCTTCCCTTTAGAGCAGGGAGCCCTATGCGATGGGTGGGGGGGGGGGAGGCTTGATCCCAGGATTCAGGGATCCTGACCTGAAGCAAAGGCAGACGCTTAACTACTGAGCCACCAGGCACCCCCAGGTCTTCTTTTTATGTGAAAAACGAAATCCTAATGGATAAGCCCCTGAAATTGGCATTTCTGATACTTTGAGCTGAACACAACCCTTACTACAAACAGCCCAGGGCTAGGGATTAGAATAGATCCTGAGTGAGAGATGTGTCCTCTTTGGTTTATCTGGCCAAAGTCATGCAAACGTAAAGTTGGCTCAGACAGTGAAGCTGTGGGGCGCCTGGCGGGCTCAGTCGGTGGAGTGTGTGATTCTTGGTCTCAGGGTCTTGAGTTCAAGCCCCACGTTGGGCATGGAGCCTACTTAAAAAATAAAAAATTAAAAAAAAAATAGTTTGGGCTTTTAGATGTTTGTAACCAAGCAAATCAAATTTTTTATATCTGGTATCCAGACCAAAGAGACCCAAACTGATTAATTCTCAATTAAGATTTTTAAGTCAAAATACTTTGAACCTTTGAGCTCTGTTTTAAAATATTCCTTTGGGGGTGCCTGGGTGGCTCAGTGGTTAAGCCTCTGCCTTCAGCTCAGGTCAGGATGGAACCGCGCATCAGGCTATCTGCTTGGTGGGAAGCCTGCTTGCTTCTCCCTCTCTCCCTCCCGCTGCTTATGTTCCCTCTCTGGCTATGTTTCTCTCTGTCAAATAAATACAATCTAAAATAAATAAAATAAAATAAAATATAAAGTAAAATAATAAAATAAAATAATAAAATAAAATAAAATAAAACATTCCTTTGGATTCCAAATGGCAAGATACCAGAAAGCATTATCACCTATCACGTTTCCTGTCATAGAAAGGAATTTGAACTCAGGAAATTTAGCAGACTTGAATTTCGGTTATTCATTGGCCCCAAGTCACTGTGTGATCCCCTGAATGACTTCTCTATTACTCCTCTATACAATTAAGTATTGCTGATAAAAAGAAATAAGTTACATGAAGATCTGCTTTGAAAAAGTTGATATGCTATCTCCTAAAGAAATACCTGATTCAAACAATGGTCAGAGGGTGATGGGAACTTTACAATGAAAAAGTCAGCTGACATCACCTGTACCCACTGATTAATCAATCTGAGTTTCACCCCAAAACAGGACAAGATATTGTGGATATCCTGATTTGGTACAATATGAAAATTACCTCTGATGTATTCTTGCCCAAAAAATATAATACAAAACAAAACAACATGAAGAACTGGATTTATTTGAATCTTTAGACCTTCTGCTAGTCTTCAAGAAAGGTAGGAGGAAGAAAAACTAGTCAAATCTCTGCTCACTGACACATGAAATCTCTGCTAAATGATACCATGAAGAAACAAGCAAATCCAGAATGTGGGACATAACTCAGGACATCATGTAAAAAGAAAGAGGGCGAGAAAAGAGAGACTATAGTAAAAGACTTAAAAGGCATAACAATTTTTTATTTTATTTTATTTATTTTATTTTATTTTATTTTATTTATTTTATTTTATTTATTTTATTTTATTTTATTTTATTTATTTTATTTTATTTTATTTTATTTATTTTATTTTATTTTATTTTATTTTATTTTATTTTATTTTATTTTATTTTATTTTATTTTATTTTATTTTATTTTTAAGATTTAAGAGCCAGGCGCCTGGATGGCTCAGTCATTAAGCGTCTGCCTTCAGCTCAGGTCATGATCCTGGAGTCCAGGATCCAGCTCTCGAGCTCTCGGCATGGGGCTCCCTGCTCGGTGGGAAGCCTGCTTCTCCCTTTCTCATTCCCTCTGGTTGTGTTCCCTCTCTAGCTGTATTTCTCTCTGTCAAATAAATAAATAGAATCTTTTTTTAAAAAAGAAGATTTAAGAGTCATACAACCAAATACGAGTGTATCTTATTTGTTTCTTATTCACAGTTAAACAAATTAACTGTAAAAAGAAGAGAAATTTTAAATGGATTAGATGTTATATTAGAGAATATATGTTTTTCATTAGGTGTGACATTGCCACTGTGACTATGGAATGTCATTTTTGAGATGTATAATGAAGTATTTAGGGATGAAATGACATTTAATGTCTAGGATCCACTTTAAAATATCCTAGAAAAACCAAGAGGGAGATAGGAAACAAGAAGGAAAAATGGGATGCTTATTGGAGTTAGGTGATGGATTCATGGAGGATTATTATACTGGACATTTGCATACAGTGGGAAATTTTCACAAAAGCTATAAAAAAGAAAAGTATAACATGATATGGAATGTGATTCAGGCTTGGTATTTCCCACTAAATGTTAATTTGTGTTCATTTTTCTTCTTATTTAGATATAGGGGTGCCTGGGTGGCTCAGTTGGTTAAACATCCAACTCTTGATCTCAGATCACAATCTCAGGGTTGTGAGATGGAACACCACCTCAGGCTCTGCACTGAATGTGAAGCCTGCTTAAGATTCTCTCTCCCTGTGCCCCTCACCCCTTCTCTCTTTCCCTTTCTCTCTCCTTCTCTCCCCCTTTTCCCTTTCTTCCCTCCCTCCATCCCTGTCAAAAAAATATATAGTATAAGTAAATTTTCAGATTTGCACCAAAGGGATGATGGAGTCACAACAAACCATTCAAAGCACTAAGCTCTTTCTTCATAAACCCTGAGAATGCCCAAGAAACTTCTTCTAAAGAGCAAGCTTGTGTCTACAGAGCACAAAGTAAAGCAAAATCATATAATCATCTGATGACAGAGAGCAGGGTACACAATTCAGATAATTAAGTCTTTACAAGTATATTCTGACCTGAACTGTGCAGTTTGGCTAACTCAAAACTTACAGTGCTTTAATAATTGTACATTCTTCTGTTTGCTTTATACCATTTAGACTTGGTCCAAATTGAAATTGGCTAGGCAGCCATGAGACATTCCAGCTGTTTTCAGGACATTGGTTACAATGCTAAGATGAACTGTGTGGGTCATGATACTCTGATAAAAACAGGAAAAACTTGAAGAGGACACAGCTAAGAGTTCATGAAAGCTTTAAAGATGAGATGAGGTGGTCTGAGGAGAGTGCTCTGTGCCAAAGTGGGGTCACCACAGCTCTGCCTCTGGCTCAGACAGTGGCCACAGGAATTATGATTCATTGCCAGGGTTCCCTTTGTTGACTTGGGGTCCCTCATTTCAAGCCTGTGTCATCATTTGCGTCAGATTTGGGTCAAGTCTCTACCAGAGCCAGTAATGTCTCTACCAGGGGGCAAAGTGGAGAGACTCCAAAAGAAGTATATACTGTCACTGATAAAAGTTGTGAGACATAATGCTATCTATTCTCACTGAAACACGTATTCACCTCTTACTAGTATTTCCTGCAGATGTACTACAATTATTTCATTCATGTCTGTCAAGAGAGACTACCCTGTACCCAAGACACTGAACTGATCCTTCTGACCTGCTTCTCTCAAAGCAGATTTCAGAATGACTGAGCTCTCTGCATGTCTGCCCTCCCTCCAGTGTTTGACATTTGCACTGAAGAGTCACAAACACAGAATATGGGTTTTCTTCCTATTCTATACTCAGACATAGTCTCCAACAATATCCTCATCACACTCTTCAGCAAGGGATGTTCTCAGTTTCCAAGGAGTGGCTGTGAATCTGTTCACATTAGACTTCAGAAAGACTAAGCCCAGAACCACTCTCCTTTTTTTATAGACTTACTTGAAGCTTTTTATTAGGAATCTTGTATCTGTTTAATAACTGGAGATTATGGCAAAAGAAAGAGTACTTAAAAGAACTATTTTTTAACCCATTCATTATTCTAAGTGTTTTTTTTTTTTTTTTTTTTAAATTTTATTTATTTATTTGACAGAGAGAAACACAGCCAGAGAGGGAACACAAGCAGGGGGAGTGAGAGAGAGAGAAGCAGTCTAAGTGTTTTTCATTCACTTAGTGTACACTTACTGAGCACTCACTATTTGCTAGACACACACTAGTCTCAGAATAAAGCTTGAAGTCCTGACTACTTGACTTGCATAACTTCGGTCAAGTCACATTTTATAGCTTTCTTTCACCTATAAAAATGAAGTGTTTTGAATTTCACCAAACATAATTTCTTTCCTTTCTCATTCTAAAGCAATTCTATAATTGCATAGAACATATCCAGAGTGGGTTGAAAATAAGGACCTTCTCGGGCGCCTGGATGGCTCAGTGGGTTAAAGCCTCTGCCTTCAGCTCGGGGTCGTGGTCCTGGGAGCAAGGCCTGCATCAGGCTCTCTGCTCGGCAGGGAGCCTGCTTCCTCCTCTCTCTCTGTCTGCCTCTCTGCCTACTTGTGATCTCTCTCTCTCTGTCAAATAAATAAGTAAATAAACAAAAAGAAAAAAATTAAAAAAAAAAAGAAAATAAGGACCTTCTCACGATGGCAACTCTAAGTGTTGGTGATAAACGTGTTTGCACTTTGGAGCTCCCAAGCAAAACAAACATCACTGGTTCCTACTTGGGGAGGGTTTAAGGGTCAGGAAGCAAGGAAATCAAAATAGCCAACAGGAACCTTACCCTTTTTCTATCTGATTTGCTCTCCATTTTGCTTTCCCCTAGCGTTCCAAAGACTTAGAATTAACTTCAAAAAAGTTAATTCATCTGCAGCAAGGATGTAATCCCCTGAACCTTTACAGGTTTTGTTAAAATAGGCAGTATATAACATACTGTGTATTTAATGGAGATCTAAGTTCCTTTACTGGCTCAAGTGTTGCAGATAACTGGTGAACCACCTCCTTCTAGGCATGGTTTTTAAGCCCAAACTTTGAATCCCAGAGGATAGTCAACAATTCAGCAAATTTCCTGAAAACTCACCCAGGGCGCAAAGTTCTGGGTGAATAGATAGTGGTAGAGGTTGGGGAAAAGAAAATGCTTCTGGCATGTCCTAGGTATAGGAGAGATAGGGTATGTGAAATAAATCCCCATGTAATATCAGGACATATAGGAGAGTATGGAAGATAAGGTAAAAAGATGAGGAGGGAGCAAAATGGAGACACATCCTGATAGTGGATTCAAGAAAGGCTTTCAAAAAGCTCAAAGACACAAATGCCACCCTTTACACATCCTTAATTAACCTGGAGTGCTCACTCCAAGTAAACAGTGACTTGCTCATCAGGGAGATCTGTCATTTTTTCTTTCTTCTTTAATTTGTAACTGCTTGGCCTTGGACATCAGCATAGGCTTCAGAACAGTACTTCTCACTTCACCTTTTCTTTAGTGCCTGAAATATCACCATCCCTTGGGCACAAACCTTGTGCCCCAGATGTTCCTTATTAAAATTCAAGAACAAATAAATACCAGAGCGGAGTGAGTCTTGCATTCTAAGCTGTTTTTCTTCTTGATAAGTTGGATTTTTGCCTTAGTTACTATCACCTTGCTAATGCTGAAAGGTTAGGATGGTGGGAGACAGGTTTGTTTAGAGGAAAGAGACGGAAGATTCTGGAACCTGAGTGTTCTCTGGGGCAGGTAGGCAGTGGCTGTCAATGTCCAGCAGAGACCTACATCTGCCCTCTGTATCCAGAGAACATGAAACCTCCACTAAATAGAAAGAGAAGAGGGACACCTGGCTGGCTCAGTTGGTAGAGCATGGGTCTCTTGATCTTGAGGATGCATTCAAGCCCAACCTTAGGCCTAGAGCTACTTTAAAAAAAGAGAGAGAGAGAGAG
>PITA01027430.1:0-20940 GCA_004023965.1 Spilogale gracilis | reverse complement strand
TGGGGGGCGGGTGTGCGGGGCCGTGGAGCCGGGTGTGCGGGGGCGGGTGTGCGGACCCCGGCGGCGGGTGTGCGGGTCCTTGGAGCCAGGTGTGCGGGACCCTGGCGCCACGCACCGTTATACCCGCGCCCCGCCGGAGGCTTGGTGCTCCACAGGGTCGGCCGTGAAGGCGCAGAAGCCTCTCTTTGAAGGAAGGAGAGAAGACAAGTTGAAAGTAAGATAACACACGAGAAAGGAAATATTTTGGGAAGGAATGGGAAGAATGGGTAGAGGGGAGTAGGAGGGGCGGGCTTCCAGTTCCGGAGACGGAGGGTCCAGTACAGCGGCCGCAGCAGCCGTGCTGTGATGCGTCTCACGGCCTCCCGCAGGTGCCCTGGCCCCGAGCCGCCCAGGCGCACCTTGCGGCATCGCTGCGTTGTGACCCACTAATGTTCCGTGTCAGCTCTTCTTCAGAAAAAGAGAATGTTTTATAGAAGCACTAATGTTATCTTCTGATAACTAACTGAATATAAAATGACAATATCTAAAGACAGTTCCCAATATTGCAGGAAGCAGCCCCCACGTAAAATCCAGTATACTCTCCGGAAGCATTCAGAGCCTGTGGAGGGCCGTGAGTGGCCCAGTGTTTGATTTTCAAGGCGACCCTGCTCAGCAAGGGGGGACCGTCATCGCCGGTCCAGGTAAGCCTCAAAGCGCAGATCCAGCTGCACACGTCTTGCGCCTTTTAAAAGGTAGGAGGCCACAGTTTCTTCATAAAAGAGACTCCATGTAAAAATGGCAATTTGACATTGTGACAGTCATGGTTCTGTGCTTGTCGGGGTCACCTTTGTTTACAAAGGCTTCTGTGTATTTTCATGTCTGTTTACTGGATATAATATGCCCATCATTCTGTGCCTGAGTGATTTCAGGTATTTGGGATAGGCAAGTCAGTGGTGGTTGGGTGAACCGCATATGTCTGGAAAACTGTTCAAAAAGTTCGTGGAAGAGGGGCGTCTGGGTGGGTCAGCGGCTTGTACATCAGAGGCTTGATTTCAGCTCAGGTCATGATCTCAGGGTCCTGGGATTGAGCCCTGTGTGGGCTGCACTCAGCAGGGAGTTTGCTCGAGATCCTCTGTCTTTCTTTCCCTCCCCCCACCCCCACATGCTCAAATGCTGTCTCTCTAAAATAAATAAATCTTTTTTTAAAAAAAAAGTTCGGGGGGGGGGGCGGGCGCCTGGGTGGCTCAGTTGGTTAAGCAACTGCCTTTGGCTCAGGTCATGATCCCGGAGACCCGGGATTAAGCCCTGCATCGGGCTCCCTGCTCGGCAGGAAGCCTGCTTCTCCCTCTCTCGCTCCCCCTGCTGTGTTCCCTCTCTCGCTATGTTTCTCTCTGTCAAATAAATAAATAAAAATCTTTAATAAAAAATTAATTAAAAAAATTAAAAAGTTCACAGAAGTGAACATTTCCACATAGAACAATCAATCTATCCAGTTACTTTAACAAGGCTGGAAGACTTACTCGGTGTCAGAAAGCAAGTCAGCCGCAGGGACAGCTCATTCAGAAGGCCCTCTATAAGCCACACAGTTCTAATGGCGTTCCGGATCCGTTGGGACCCCCTGGAATTGCTGCGGCCCCACGTGCTGCATGGTTGAGTGCTGGATCTCTCCCGTGGGCAGGCCGAGGTCCGGCCGGCACGCACGTGTAGCAGCATAAATCACTAAAATTTAAATAGATTTTCTTGGTTCTTGTTCCTCTTTAAAACTGTGCACATTACTGAGCATAGCTTCTAAGAGTTACAAAGTTAACGTTTACTGTAATGAGCTCCACATGTCTAAGTCTTCAGAAGGAGGCTTTTGAGCAAGCACTGTGGGTTTTTGGCTTTCTACAGCTGGAGCACTGAGGCTAACTAAAACCTGTGATCTAATCTCTCCCTCTCTTGTGAATTTACACCAGTTAGACAAGAAAAAAGAGAGAGAGAGAGAGAGAGAGAAGCCCTGTTTTACGAGAATGAGTCCTCTAGATTAGCCCTGAATGACGCTGAGCCGCGTTTTTGATGGCTTGTGTGCATCTCCAGATCAGCTTTGAGTCCCTCATCTCCACGTCTCGGCATCATTTGAGCACCTGTTTAGGTGTGTGAGAGTGACGCGCAGCCAGCATCGTTTGTGTGCCAAGCTGAGAACATACTCGGTAAGGAGAACATTTTGATACTACCTGCTGGAAGAAATGTAGCTTCTTTAAGGAAAGAGCTGGGTCTGCGTATTTGTAGAAACCTTTCATAGTTAAGCCTGTATTTCATTTTGCCGTACTTGATAATAAGCCAATTTATGATACTAAATCTACAGTGATTACTGTAGACAACACACAGGTACAATGCAGGAAGCATGCCTCTTTTTTTCTTTTTGAAGAGTTGATTTATTTATTTGACAGAGAAAGCACAAGCAGGGTGAGTGGCAGGCGGAGGGCTCCATCCCAGGACCCTGGGGTCATGACCTGAGCTGAAGGCAGATGCTTCACTGAGTGAGCCACCCAGCACCCAAAAACATGCCTCTTATAATATTTGATCTTATTTTTAAGTTCAAGTTCTGGTCTTGAGTCCAAGAATCAAAGTAAAAAAAGATCCTAAACCTATAAATTATGACTCTATAACCTGAGCAGATAAAAGGATTATGGATGTCTGAGTGTATTGTAACTGACTGTCTCAGTACCGATTTCTCAGCCCGTTTTGGTCTGTGTTTGTAATGCAGATAGCCTGTTAAATCAGTGCTTGGCAGTGTATTTTTTTTAAGCAAGTGATTTATTCCATTATTACATTTAAGAAAAAGATGTGATTTTCCAGCCTGATATTTGTGCTAGTTCCATATTCTACCTGTCTGTGTGACAGGACATTTTATTTAATTACATCTAATAAAACCTAACAGAGGTTATAATCTAAGACTCTTTCCCCTTGGATCTCATAAAACATGAAGTATCACTCTTATTTAACCATAATCCTTGTCATGCTTTATTACCTTAATTAAAAATTATTAGGGCATCATATAGAAAATATGAACTCCAGGCAATTAATTTTTCCCTTTAGACTAATTTAAAAGTTGAAAAGATTCTTGGTTCTAATGAGCAATAAATCTAATGACTACTACTGTGTGCCCACGATTGCCTTTTATTCTCTTCTAGGTAACAACATCCATTTCATACACCGAGACAAAAACAGGCTGGATCATAAACCCATCAACTCTGTTTTACAGCTTGTCGGAGTTCAGCATGTGGACTTTACAGGCAGGCCTGCAGTTATCCACGTGTGATGGTGTAGACTGTTGCTGCTTTCACATGGACCCTTGGGACATGCCCTGGGATGGTCAGAGCACAGCGTCCCTGTGCGGCGGCCAGCTGGTCGGCTTCCCAGCCTGGGAGGAGTCACGGAAACACAGACAGACCGTGTACCCGTCACTGCGTGCTGGGATACATACCTGTACTTCTGTAGCTTTTAAAATTTTATGTAAAACTAAATTTTATTTATGTAAAACTTTAAAAGCTATAAAATTGGAACTACCATTCTTTGTTTTACATTATGGTATATCCAGTCAATGAAAGTTTCTGTTGGCCAGTAAAATAATAAATTCTTTTGAAGAACATATAAACGGTAAGGTAAGCAGCTCGCCACCAGTTTGTCCAGTGAGAAAAGCAGCATATCAAGTTCTATAAATAATATACTATTTTTCTATGTTTATATTTTGTATGCTTAGAAAAAAAGATAAAGTAAGCACACTAGAATATTGCCAGGAGGGACCTCTGTGTGGTAGGATTACAGGTGTCTTTCCTTTCTTTTCCATACTTTTATCTCCGAACTATTCTCTAAATGAGCATGATTGATTTTTTTGGCCATGAAAAGTTCTTTAAACATTATATGAAGAATATATGCCTGGGGCGCCTCGGTGGCTCAGTTGGTTGAGCGACTGCCTTCGGCTCAAGTCATGATCCCGGAGACCCGGGATCGAGTCCCACATCGGGCTCCCTGCTCGGCGGGAAGCCTGCTTCTCCCTCTCTCACTCCCCCTGCTTGTGTTCCCTCTCTAGCTGTGTTTCTCTCTGTCAAATAAATAAAATCTGTAAACAAAAATAAAAATCAAAAAAAGGATTTCCTTTAAAAGATTTTATAAAAAAAAAAAAAAAGAAGAATATATGCCTACCTAGCAAGCTCCGCAGACTTGTATCAGGCCGCTGTGCACGTTTCTGTCTTTACTGCTTTCCTCGGAGGAGCTGTGGCAGACCGGGCCTCTGCTGGCCTGTGTTCGAAGCGCCTGTACATCCGTTACCCATTTCACTAGGATTTTGCAGGGAGGAGTAAAAGGAGAAAAAAAAGTCTTGTGTATATGCGTTAGTGTGCTTTTGGAAAGGATTTTAAGACTTTGAAAGAATTGTTTAAGCTAAAAAAACTTTGTAAGTCAAACGTACACTGGTTTGGCTGCCAGATCGCTTTTATTTAGTGTGTCGTCGCCATCTTCTATTTTTCTAGAGTCTTAATAGGCTTGGTTGGGAAGAAATTCTGATGAAAAGTACAGTAAGATCAAAATCTTGATAATTATTAGCAAGTATATACGGCTTTGAACTTAGAAGCTTTTATATCAAGCATATGAGGTCACGCACAAATATATTTATATTTCAAGATCCAACTATTTTAATGTATGTTTGTAAACAGTCATGTTTTTAATCAATAAAAATGAAATTTCTCATGAAATTTAAAAATTAAGCCATTTTGTGCTATTTTTTTATAGTAAGGAAGGACTGCTGACCCAGATACTTTGCTGATTTTAGACTTAAAACTGCTGAATCATAGCTTACAAAAAACTTTATATATTTATAAAATGTATAGCACATTTTCCCGAGATCCATAAATGTTCTTTTTTTTTTTTTAAGATTTTATTTATTTATTTGACAGAAACACAGCGAGAGGGAACACAAGCAGGGGGAGGGAGAGAGGGAGAAGCAGGCTTCCCGCCGAGCAGGGAGCCCGATGTGGGGCTCGATCCCCGGTCTCCAGGATCATGACCTAAGCCGAAGGCAGTCGCTTAACCAACTGAGCCACCCAGGCACCCCATCCATAAGACTTCTACAATGAATTACTGAGGCAACAAAAATTTTAATGAAATGAATGTGCATGTTTAATTTAAAAAGTAAGTATTTTTGTTTCTCAAGAAAACTGATGATAAGCTAGTAACCTGCATAAAATGCTTATTTATATTACCATCTACCACTGGGGCCAGAGTTACAACATGGGCCATGGGAAACAGACAGACTTTCTAAAGAAGCAACATCATCTACTCCAAAGCTACTAGTTATTTTAAGGAAAGTGTTCCAGAAAATAATTAAAGATGTGCAATTGCAGAGGGCACATTTACACATCAGTCTGTGAAAAATAAGTTTTCGTTTATCTAAGTAGCCTCCATGCCCAGCATGGGGCTTGAACACACGACCCTGAGACCAAGAGTCACATGCTCTACTGACTGAGCCAGCCAGGCACCCCTAACTAATTTAAAAGAGTTCCAAGTTTTCTTGTGCCCATATAAAAAATCGAGTGGCAGCTATTCATGTGCTGGATCTATTAGCAAAAAACTTTGAAAATAGATACAGGATGCCAGTTTTAGATCCATATTATATAAATTTGAATGATTACCTATAGTATAAATATAATGTCCATACTGGGGCTCCTGGGTGGCTCAGTTAGTTAAGCGACTGCCTTCGGCTCAGGTCATGATCCCAGAGACCTGGGATCAAGCCCCACATCGGGCTCCCTGCTCGGCGGGAAGCCTGCTTCTCCCTCTCTCACTCCCTCTGCTTGTGTTTCCTCTCTGGCTGTGTTTCTCTCTGTCAAATAAATAAATAAAATCTTTTAAAAAAATAAATAATGTCCATACTAAATTAAGAAACCTATAGAGCAGAGTATACTTAGAATTTGTTGTGTATACATATAATTTATAATTGTGTCCAAGCTGTCAGTCAAAATAGATATTATAGTTAAAATTTAATGAATTTGTAAAATCAATTTTTATTGTAGTAAATTGCACATAACAAAAATTTACCATCCTAGCCATTTTTTTTAATTTTTTTATTTATTTGACAGAGAGAGAGATCACAAGCAGGCAGAGAGAGAGGAGGAAACAGGCTCCCCACTGAGCAGAGAGCCCGATGTTGGCCTGGATCCCAGGACCCTGAGATCATGACCTGAGCCGAAGACAGAGGCTTTAACCCACTGAGCTGCCCAGGCGCCCCCATCCTGGCCATTTTTAAGTGCACAGTTGAGTGACATTAAGTATATTCATAGTATTACGCAACCATCACCACTATCCATCTCCACAATCTTGTCATCATGTCTTACGGAAACTCTGTGCCCATTAAATAATTACGTCATGGCTCCTTCCCCCTAGCCCCTAGTGATCACTGTTCTAACTTTCTGCCTCTATAAGTCTGATGACTCTAGGAACCTCATATAAGTGGAGTCATGTAATATTCACCCATTTATATCTGTGTGATTTCATTTTAGCACAAAGTCCTCAAGGTTCATCTGTGTACCAGAATTTCATTCCTTTTTAAGCCTAAACTGTCTCCCATTGTGTATATATATCTATTCATCCCTCAATGGACAATGAGATCGTTTCTACCTTTGGGCCACTGGGAATAATGTTGCTGTCAACCTCTGTGTACAAATATCCGTTTGAGTCCCTGCTTTCGTTCTTGTGTGCGTAGACCCAGAGCGGAACCGCTGGATAATACTGGCATCCCGTGTTTAAGGAGCCACCACACTGTCTGTTTGCCAGGGCAGCTGCGCCATTTTAGGTCCTGCCAGTCATGTGCAAGGGTTCCAATTTCCCTGTCTTCTTACCGACTTGCTCTCCATTTGAAATCTGGACTACGGGGCGCCTGGGTGGCTCAGTTGTTAAGTGTCTGCTTTTGGCTCGGGCATGATCCTGGGGTCTTGGGATCGAGTCCCACATGGGCTCCCTGCTCAGCGGGAAGCCTGCTTCTCTGTCTCCAGCTCCCACTGCTTGTGCTCTCTGTCTCCCTCACTGGCTCTCTGTCAAATAAATAAATAAAATCTTAAAAATAAAAAAAGAAATGTGGTCTACGGGGACACCTGGGTGGCTTTGGCATGGGTCATGGGTCCAAGAATTGAGCCCCACATTTGGCTCTCAGCTCAGCAGGGGGTCTGCTTCTGCCTCTCCCCTTGCTTGTGCGCTGTCTCTCTCTCAAATCAATAAATAAAATCTTTAAAAAAAAATGTGGGGGTGCCTGGGTGGCTCAATCATTAAGCATCTGCCTTCGGCTCAGGTCATGATCCCGGAGACCAGGGTTCAAGTCCCGCATCGGACTCCCGGCGGGAAGCCTGCTTCTCCCTCTCTCACTCCCCCTGCTTGTGTTCCCTCTCTGGCTGTGTTTCTCTCTGTCAAATAAATAAAAATCTTAAAAATAAAAAAATAAAAAGTATGACGATAACACGTGTTGAGCGTAGGTGTTCTCACACACCCCAGCTTGCAGAGAAATTCAGCAATACCTGGTGAAATAGAAAGCATGTATAGCTGCACAGTCTTATATAAAGCAGATGAAATGCACAAAAATAGCCACAACACTGTCATAGCTATAAACTGAATACATCCTAAATGTCTATCACCAGAAGAAGAGATGAATTAATTGTGGCATAAAGTTTTTTTTCTGTGTGTTTTTGTTTTTGTTTTCATATTTATTTGACAAAAAGAGAGATCACAAGGAGGCAGAGAAGCAGGCAGAGAGAGAGAGAGGAGGAAGCAGACTCCCCACTGAGCAGAGAGCCCGATGTGGGCCTCAATCCTAGGACCCTGGGACCATGACCTGACCTGAAGGCAGAGGCTTTAACCCTCTGTGCTCCCCAGGCGCCCAATTGTGGCATAAAGTTTTAAGAAGTATATATTGTTTAAGGATTCCTACATATGTCTTACAGTTAAAGATATGCAAGGCAGTAGTAAACAGCAAATTAAGGAAAATGAGTATCGTGGGGGAATGAAGGTGGAGGTGATCAGAGTGCAGAGAAAGGGGTTTGGGCTGCGTTGGCAAAATGTCATTTCTCAAGTAATATAGTTGGGTACAGGGGTATCTTTCACATCATTCTTTGTATCTTTTGTATACTTTTTTTTTTTAGATTTTATTTATTTGAGAGAGAGAGCATGAGCAGAGGAGGGGCAGAGGGAAAGGGAGAAGCAGACTGTCCACTGAGCAGGGAGCATGCCGTGGGGTTTGATCTCAGGATCCCGGAATCATGACCTGAGCCAAAGGCAGATGCTCAGCCGGCTGAGCCACCCAGGAGCCCCAGCAACTTCTGTAGTCTTAAATGGTGTATAGTACTTTGAAAATTAAATATATATGTCTCAGTGTATATACATATGTGTGTGTATATAAATATATTTATATGTACACACACACATACACACATATGAACACAGCATAGCCTGCATTATGATAGCTATTAATTGGGTTGTACCTTATTGTCCAATAATTGCCTTTACAGCCTAAATGTTGAAAGAGAGGGTCCACAGTTTTACATTTTTTTAAAAGATTTTATTTATTTATTTATTTATTTATTTGAGAGAAAGTGATACCCAGACAGAGAGAGCATGGGCGGTGGCGGGGGGCAGGGGAAAAGGCAGAGGGAGAGGGAGAAGCAGGCTCCCCGTGTGCAGGGAGCCACCTCCGGCTCAGTCCCAGACTCTGGGATTGCAACGTGAGCCGAAGGCAGACACTTCAGCAACTGAGCCACGCAGGTGCCCTGACACTTTTACATTTATACATGGGAAGTGCAAAAACAGTTTCTACACCTTTAAAACATGTAGGCTTACTAAGCTGTACATTCGGTTCCACCTAGAATAGCGACACAGGGGTGGCTTTCTCCTTGGGATCTGGCTGCAGGACTGCCTTACAGGTGGCACGGTCTGATAATCAGGGAAAAGATGTTTTCCAGGGCCAATTACCTGTCAGGTATCCTGGGAGATTTGAAGGACAGATACAGCAGAATCTTTGCCTTTAATCATCCAGAATATATTTATGGAGGGCAGGAAGAGTATCAGGGCAACTAACAAAATAGGGTAGTAAATGACAGACAGCCCTCTGCAGGGTGCAGACAACCTCAAGTGATCGGGAGGTCCTGGAGTGGAAGGCAGGGGACCCGAGCGCGCAGAGGTTTGCATGTGAACTTTTAAGGGCAGCTCACAAGAACCGCAGGTGTTATTAGCTTTATTCATCATGATGAGGTATTTGATCAAAGTTCTTATAGAAGTAAAACTTGTTTCTAAAAAATTATTTTTAATATTATGCCAATCTTATATGCCATTTTTAAAAATAGGTAAGCACTCAGAATTTTTAAGATTTCTTTAGAAATCATTCCAGCTGTTATTTACCTTAACTCTGAGAGCAGCCTGTAATCACGGATATTTCCAGACTTTGATTCCTAAAGACTGAAAGTGCCGCATGTGAATGTATTTACTCACTTGATGTAAACAAAGAATAGCTTCATAATTCCAAAAATATGCACACGTCAGCTCATAAGCACAACATACATCGTTCTTTCTGCTTAAAGCAGTATACTTTCCTCTCCATTTTTCTGGACTGAAAGCTCATATTTTGTTATTTTGTTGCTCATGTCTCTATTGACAAGTATGAGGACGTCCTGTGAATTAGTGCTGTATGCCACACACAAGGAAAGCAAAGCAAAAGAAAATGCTTTCAAAAATGTATTGGAGGATTAACAACTCAGGACACAACAGATGTTGGCGAGGATGTGGAGAGAGGGAAAACCTCCCACACTGTTGGTGGGAATGTAAGCTGATCGCAGCCATTCTGGAAGACAGTGTGGAGGTTCCTCAAGAGGTTAAAGATAGAGCTGCCCCATGACCGAGCCAGTGCACTACTATGTATCCAGAGTGATTCGAAGGGACACGTGGACCCTCGTGTTCACAGCACCGATGTCCACCAGACCCAAAATATGGAAAGAGCCCAGATGTCCTTTGGCTGGTGAATGGCTACGGAAGAGGTATGTCTGCCTACAGTGGAATATCGCTCAGCCATCAAAAAGTATGAAAGCTCGCCATGTGCACCCACCGGAATGGAGCTAGGGAGGATAATGCTGAGTGAAATAAATCAGAGAAAGACAAACACCATATGATCTCACTCATACGTGGAACAAATCAGATGAACGGAGGTGAAGGGAAGAAAAAATAAAATAAGATAAAAACACAGAGGGAGGCAAACCATAAGAGACTCTTAACTAGGGAACAAACAGGGTTGTCTGAGGGGAGGTGGGGGTAGGAGTATCTGGGTGATGGGCATTAAGTAGAGCACTTGTTATAAGGAGCACAGGGTGTTTATGCAAGAGAGGAATCACTAAATTCTACCCCTGAAACGAATACTAAAACAAACAAACAAATAAGCAAAAAAACAAACAAAAACATGTATTGGAGGAGTGCCTGCTGGCTCATTGGTGAAGCATGTGACTTGCTCTCAAGGTTATCAGCCTGAACCCCATGTTGGATGTAGTGATTACTTAAAAACAAAATTGAGATATAATAATAATAATAATAGTAAATATATTGGAGAATATACTTTTCCAAAGAAGACGAACAGATGCTACACGAAGAGATGATCAGCATCACTAGTCAGCAGGGAGATGGGAATCAGACCACAAGGAGATACCACCTCACCTGTCAGAATGGCTAAAATAAAAAAGACAAGAAATAACAAGTGTTGGCAAGGATGTGGAGAAAAGAGAACTCCCGAGTACTGTGGTGAGAATGTAACTATGGAAAACAGTACGGAAGTTCTTCAAAAAACTGAAAGTAGACTTACAATCAGATCCAGCAATTGTACTTCTGAATATTTATCCAAAAAAAAAAAAAATGAAAACACAAACTCAAAAAGGTACCTACACTTTTGTATACACTGCAGCACTCTTTACAATAATCAAGACATAGAAGTGAGCTAAAGTGTCTATCGAAGGATGAACGGATAAAGGAAATGCATCTATGCATGTGTATAGATACATATGCATGCCCGTACACAATGGAATATTACTTAGCCATAAAAAGAGTGAAATCTTGGGGCGCCTGGGTGGCTCAGTTGGTTAAGCGACTGCCTTCGGCTCAGGTCATGATCCCAGAGACCCGGGATCGAGTCCCACATCGGGCTCCCTGCTTGGCGGGAAGCCTGCTTCTCCCTCTCTCACTCCCCCTGCTTGTGTTCCCTCTCTGGCTGTGTTTCTTTCTGTCAAATAAATAAAATCTTAAAAAAAAAAAAAAAAGGATTAGCCACACAGAAAAGTGGTGGTGAGGGCCTCCAGAAAGAGGGCACAGATAGTGCAAGAGTAAAGAGGAGCACGGCACATTGGGGACTCTGGGAGGCAGGGAAGGAATCAGGAAAAGTTGTGGATGACACCACAGTCAGGTCTCAGAGGCCTAGAATGCTTTCTAAATACCATGATCCCAGTGGAGAGAGCCAGACATTCCTTTTTTTTTTTTTTTTTTTAAGATTTTATTTATTTATTTATTTGACAGAGAGAAACACAACTAGAGAGGGAACACAAGCAGGGGGAGTGAGAGAGGGAGAAGCAGGCTTCCTGCCGAGCAAGAAGCCCGATGTGGGGCTCGATCCTAGGTCTCCGGGATCATGATCTGAGCCGAAAGTAGTCACTTAACCAACTGAGCCACCCAGGCGCCCCAAGCCAGACATTCCTAAAGGAATATGTGATTCCAGGGCTGGGGCAGGAAAAGGACAAGTTAAACCTGAAACATCTTGTGCCAGAAAGTAAGAAAACACTAAGAAATTGATGGGGACATGTCAACAGGACACAGAAGCTAATATGAAGTGTCATCTACTCGTCAAATCCGGGACAATGTGAATAATGACACTACGGGATTATAAACCATTATAGAAAACAAAAAATGAATAATCTGTAATCCATCCAACCATCCATCCATCATCCATATGCATACATACACTGTACATACATATATACAAAAAAAAAGTGCTCCTCTTTCCAAAGAATGCCACTTAATACATGTAGAACATAATTAGAAAGTCACCAGTCTGTACCATTATAGTAACATGATTCAGAATCATCAGTGTGTACTAAATCACTGGGTCGAAGTTTGTGGTCTTAGAGTATCTCCCCACAATTAATTACAAGGGGAAAAGTTATACCTTTATAGTGGAAAAAACTGGCAGGTAACACTTTAAGGAACCCAGTGATCAAAGATTGTAATTACCCAGAATAGAGCAAACTGTCATCTTGGGCCTCCTAACCTGACATGCCGAGAATACACCATCAGGGCAGAAAACTACAAAAATGTACATCTTCAGGCTAATTGTTAGGAAAAGGACTGCTTCCTTGGTCACGGAAAAAATTGCTGAAAAGAACGTTATTAGGACAGTTGGTGAATTGTGAAGATGGGCTATCAAATATTTCATAACTGTGCTGTAGGAATGTTAAATTTCCTGAATTTGACAATAACATTATGATTATGTAGGAAAATGTCCCTTTCCTTAGGAGAGAGGTCATGATGTCTCCAACATTCTCTCAAATGGTTCAGATATTAAGCTTTTCCCCCTAATTTCACTTATAGGTTTGGAATTTTCAAACTAAAATAAAATAATAATGATGATGACTCTCATAGAAATATGTAGAACAGTCCCGAAGATAAACTCAAGACTCTCTAAATGGGGCAGGGAGCTGCTAGAACATTTTAGTTGATAAAATGATATGGTTAGATCTGCCATTTTGAAGGTTTACTCTGCACGGTGTAGAGCATGGTCCAGGAAATGCACATGCTGGCCGAAGGACGAGTTTATCTGCAGACTCTTCACTTATAAATACACTGTTCTCTTATTTTGGCAGCTAGACTGAAGTCAGAAACATGTTCTTTTTATATAATGTTTAGTAGTGCATAAGCTAAAAGAATTAAGTTAGTACATTAAATGTGAAAACATAATTGCTTTTCTTTCCATAAATACTATTGAATGACGATTCACTTTTATGGACAATTTCTAGACGTTGACTGGCTATATTATGGATTATTTCTGCTTTCTGTTTTTGTCTTTGCATAGCCCCTGACTTTGGATAAAACAATTCACTGCTCACTTGAATCTGCATTTAAAAATGAAATCAGGGGCACCTGGCTGGTACAGTCAGTTAAGCATGGGAGTCTTGGTTTTGGCTCAGGTCGTGATTTCAGGGTCCTGATCTCAGGGTCATAAGATCGAGCCCTGTATTGCATGGAGTCAGCCTGAGACTCTCTCCCTCCCCGCATTCTCAAATAAATAAATAAATCTTAAAAAATGAAATTGATGGAGAATCCAACTTAATTTGTCCATTTGTGCTCTGGTATCGTTGAAGAAGGAAAAAAGAAGATAGTAAAAACCCCCCACCAAATAAGAATGTGTATTTTACTCTTTCCTGTCTTCCCCACTCCTGTGGAAAATAGTGGGTGAGAGGGAGAAACAAGACTGGGCTAGGATCTCCTCACAGACAAGAAAATATCACTCAGTACGTTGGAATTGCCGGCTAGTTTCCTGCCCACGTCTATGCAGGCAGTAGTCTCCCAACCGCAGCAGGAGATAAAGAATGAATCGCTTTTACACGTCTACAGCTACAGAAGTGACTTGAAATTGATGCCTTTAATTTACTTCTAACCCTGTGGATAAGGGCTGAGTCAGACAAGGGATGCCTTTCTTGTCCTGCAACAATTGGAAAGACAAATGTGTGTAGTGAAGGTGAAGCAGGCCACCAGCTCCTTCACATTCCCGATTATCTCTGCTGATTACTGCCCACAGCACCTCAGTTCCACCGCTCCCAAGGCCGCGGGAGGGGGGCCGGTGGTGCGGGGCCAGCAGCTGGGGACAACTTGGGTCTGCAGCAGAGTGGTAGCTCAGTGCTGCCTGAGGAAGAGGACGGAGACCAGCCGGAGAGTCTGCCTCATTCAGTCAGGCTGAGCGGGAGGGAATGTTCAGAAGCCGAGGTATGGTGCCAAAGGGGTGTCCCAGGGGAGAGGGAGGGCAGCGCGCAGGGAAAAAGGCAGGGTGCTACACGGATGGGAATGGCAAGGGGTATGGTCTAGACATGAGCTTGGCACAGGGATCCCCCTCACGGTTGCATGGATGGTATTTCCGTGAGCACCACGGATTCTGTATCTTGTTTTGGGTGGTGGTTATAGAGGTGCATATAATTTTATTTTATTTTATTTTTTTAGGTGTATATAATTTTAAAACTCACTGAAATAACATCCAGATCTTTGCTTTTGTTGCATGTAAATTATATCTCAATTTTTTTTAAAGCCCATTGGAAGTAAATACAGCAGGACATTTCTGTAGCTGAAATCACAATCTTATAGTGACCCGAGAGCTCACTCTGAACATAAGGCTAAAAAATCTTCATAAGAGCCTCCTTGACACTCACAAAAATGAGGTGACGAGAGACTGCACCCAAATTCCAGACTAAAATAGAGAAAAGACTTTAGTTTCAAAGTTCCATTGCGCCTTGGTGTAAATGAAAGTGTCCCAGTTGTAGTGGATTCTGCTTCGGTCAGCCGGTAATAGGTATAATTTCTTTGGCCTCAGTAGGCCTCTGGGCCTTGTAAGAAGCCAGGAGGAGAACTGGAATTAGTCTGGACAGTGATTTAAAATACTATCTCCTTGTGAACAAAAGAAGCTGAGAAGTCGGGGCGCCTGGGTGGCTCAGAGGGTTGAGCCTCTGCCTTCAGCTCAGGTCATGATCTCAGGGTACTGGGATCGAGCCCCACATCCGGCTCTCTGCTCTGCAGAGAGCCTGCTTCTTTCTCTCTCTCTGCCTGCCTCTCTGCCTATTATGTGATCTCTCTCTGTCAAATAAATAAATAAAAATCTTAAAAAAAAAAAAAAAGAAGCTGAGAAGTCTATGTTTAATGAAAAATGTTTGCATTCCTATGAATTTAGGCTATACCTTCTTCCAGTAACAGTGGGAAGATCAAAGAACAATAAAAAAAAAAACATGCTCATAATAAGCCTATGGTGGTTTACTTATTGAAGTAAGAAATAACTTATATAAATTCAAAGATATACTTTCTCTTTTAATTAAAGAAAATCAATATTTTAAGAAATTCCTGGGGAGCCTGAGTGGCTCAGTTGGTTAGGCATCTGCCTTTGGTTTGGGTCATAATCCTGGAGTTCTGGGATTGAGTCCAACATCAGGCTCCCTGCTCAGCCGGGCATTGGCTTCTCCTTCTCCCTCTGCCCCTTTCCCCTGTTTGTGCTCTCTCTCTCTCTCAAATAAATTAAAAAAAAAAATCCTACTAAAGAAATTCAGTATTGTAACTATGTCAGTTTTCTTCAAGTTAATCTAGAAATTGAATAGTATCCCAGGCAAAATCACAGAATTTAAAAATATGTAAGAATATAGGGGCACCTAGCTGGCTCAGTGGGTAGAACATGTGACTCTTGATGTTGGGGTTGTAAGTTTGAACCCCATGTTGAGCGTAGAGATTATTTAAAAATAGTCTTTACAGGTGCCTGGGTGACTCAGTTGGTTGGGTGACTGCCTTCGGCTCAGGTCATGATCCCTCAGTCCTGGGATCGAGTCCCACATTGGGGTCCCTGCTTGGCGGGAAGCCTGCTTCTCCCTCTCTCACTCCCTCTTCTTGTGTTCCCTCTCTCGCTGTTTCTGTCAAATAAATAAAATCTTTAAAAAAAAATCTACAACGTTATGGGACACCTGGGTGGCTCAGGAGGTTAAGTGTCTGCTTTTGGCTGGGGTCATGATCCCAGGGTTCTGGGATTGAGGCCAGCTTTAGGTTCCTTGCCCCTCCGGGGAGCCTGCTTCTCCCTCTACTTGCCATTCCCCCTGCTTGTGCGTTCTCTCTCTCTCTCTCCCTTTCTCTGACAAATAAATAAAAAAGATCTTAAAAAAAAAACTACAGGGGCACCTGGGTGGCTCAGTTGGTTGGGTGACTGCCTTCAGCTCAGGTCATGATCCCGGAGACCCAGGATCGAGTCCCACATCGGGCTCCCTGCTCGGCGGGAAGCCTGCTTCTCCCTCTCTCACTCCCCCTGCTTGTGTTCCCTCTCTGGCTGTGTTTCTCTCTGTCAAATAAATAAAATCTTTAAAAAAAAAAAACAAAAAAACAAAAAAAAACTACAATGTTAGCATGTGGTCTGAGGTCCAAAAATTTTTTTTTAATTAAACTGTATGACATTTACACAATTATACAGGTTATTTCAGAAATGGACCTACAAGGAAAGGTCCCTTCAAACTCTGTCCTTAACCTGTGAAGAATGGTGCTGGTTCCAGGAAAGAGCCATGGGTTTCCAAACCAAATTCACTGCAGGATCTGGGATAACTGCCTTGACCTGATAAATGAGGGATTCCTCACCTACAAAATAAAAATGATAATATTTAACAGGGCATTTATGTGAAGCCCCTACCACTGTGTACAACATGAGGTGATCATGTAATAAATATCCATTTTCTCCCCTTTTTACAATTCTAAGAGACTTTCAGTCTCAGGGTCAGGAACATGGGGGATTTCAGATTAATGCTGAAAACACCAGAATATCCAATGAAATAAAACCAACTCTTATTTTAAGTAATCTCTACATTCAACATGGGGCTCGAACTTAACAACCCTGAGATCAAGAATTGCACACTCTATAGCCTGAGCCAGCTACATGCCCCAAAACCAACTTTAAAAAAAATGCTAGTGAAGATTTTAGTGTGCGTTCATTTTCCCATACACCTGCTACCTAAACCCTCTAGCTTTATGGAAATTTGACCTTATACAAATTATTTATCTTCATATCATTAAGCTATAATTTACTTACCATTTGAAATTGAAAATATTAAACATTTTTCTAAAGATTTTTATTTTTAAGTAATCTCTATGCCCAACATGGTGCTGAAACATAAAATCCTGAGATGAAGAGTTACATGTTCTACCCACTGAGCCAGCCAGGTGCCCCTATCATTCGAAATTTTTTAAGACTTTTTTTTAACTTATTCATTTGAGAGAGAGAGAGAGAGAGAGCAGCAGGCAGAGGGAGAGGGAGAAGCAGACTCCCGCTGAGCTAGGAGCCTGATGCTGGGCTCAATCCCATGACCTGGAGATCATGACTTGAGCTGAAGGCGGAGGCTTAACCATCTGGGCCACCTAGGTACTTGGAGAATCTTGACATTTTAACATCATAATGTATCTACGGGCCAGCTTCTGTTAATTTTAGGGTAAGATTTCAAACTTTCAGAGTACGACTTATCTTTAAATATACATTTCAGAAAATGTTCCCCCAAAAGGCAGATGTTCCATAATTGAATTCTTTTCAGGAGGAAGGAATATTTTAGAGAACCCCTTCCCTCCTCGTTTTGTTTTTCACCATGGTGTCCATAATGCTGAGGATTACACGCAGATGCATCTGTTCTCTAAGCTCACACAGGCTGGGGAGAGACAAGCCAGAATCCTGAAGACAGTGTTTAGACTCTCACTCCAGCCCTGCCTCTCTTTCTTGTGGATCCCCCATGTTCTTCCCGTGAAAAGGAGCCTTGGATCAAATATTGTGTGAAGTGCCTTCAAGCTCTAAATTTTATGAGCAGCGGTCAGACAGTGACCAACAAACTAATCAATCAAGCAAAAGAAACTACATTTCCTGTGGCTAATGTCTCAGAGCCTCGCGATCAGCTTACGGAACCTCAGGAAGAGCCCCCCACACAAACCAAATGTCAGCAAGGAGCACTTTTCTACCACTACCTAAACGTGACCTAAAAACAAAATATAAATAGGGCTTAAAATCTTGATGTGTGTACTTAGCTTATGGACGTCCTCCTATTCCCAAGAGTGCAAGGCATTTTGGCAAAATCACCAACTGTAATTACCTATTTTCTCTCTTAATGATGTTATACTAACAAAACCATAAAATTCTGTTTCTAAAACATGAAAATGCTTAATCAACATAATTATCTGTATTTATTATACTGTTTTCTCTTTTATTGTAGTCATAGGCATTTTGTTTGACTTTCCAGCCTCAACACTAAGTTTGAGGGAGATGAACTGCCGTAAGTGAACTTCCTGGCACTTCCGTCTCAGTTTGACATTTAGATAAGTCACTCTCAAATAAATAGACTATCACGGAGTATTTGAATTTCTTTCATGCTAGGGATCCAAGATGTAATATCTATTCAAAGCAAGACCTACTCAATGTTAACTAGACTTGCCGTGGTGATCATTTTGCAATATATACAAATATCAAAGTATTATGTTGTACACTTGAACCTAATATAACATTATATGTCAATTATAGCTCATAAACAAAAGACTTACTTCTGCAAAATCCCAGATAGTATGGGAAAAGGTGGCCTTTCCACTGCTGAGCCCCTAAGTTCAGTAAGGCCTAAAGCTGAGGACCTGGGAGGGTAAGTTTCTGCAGAATTTAGACTCATTTGCATAGCATTCCACAAGCTCCCGTTCCCGGGCTTCATTGCCGCCCCTTCAGACAGTCAGGTAGGCCATTTTAATCTAAGGCCTTCACCGATTTCCTTAGGGGGAACGGGATGAAAGAACGTGATTACCAAGCTTCTGGTCTAAGTGGTCGATCTGTAGTTCCAGACCGTTCGGCGGAGTCAGCGATGCAGAACCTTCCTTCCCCAGCCCCCTTTCCTCCTTAATTAGCAGCCCTAAAGGGTAAAGGCCTTCAACAATAGAAGTCAAATAGTCAGCCTCCCCGCGGCCCCGGGAAGTACTCCATCAAAATTTGCATTTCTGAGACGCTTCTAGGAGGGCTGACTCAAATTCCAGTTTCTCTTCTAGAGGGGGCGGTCATTGCGGAACTGCAGGATAAAACGTTAAAATGCTAGTGAAAAATTAGGAACAGCTTGCAAGACGTAAAATTCGGGGCTATGAAATCTAAAGACTGCCCTCCAATCTATCCAATCTAACCTGCCTAGATGTTACCATGCAAATTTGTTTAAAGTCCCTCCAAAAGGGCAGTTTTGGTTAAGTTCCAGAAATATCAGGCACTATTTTAACCGAGAAGAAAAAGATATGACTCCAGTTTGCAGGATGAAAGTTCAAGAATTAAATTCTCCACTTGCTTCAATATTTCAATAATTGGATCTGTCGCCACTTTTGAGAAAGACTCAGCAACTGGTGTATGAAATTAAGGGGTTAAATGCGGGTACCGGAATCCCAGAGGGACTACGAGGGGAACCACGGTGTATCCCGTTTCCACGTAGGTTTATCCACCTCTTAACATGCCCTGTTTTAGTCTTTTTTTTTTTTTTAAGCTTTTATTTATTTATTTGACAGAGAGAAACAAGCCAGAGAGGGAACACAGGCAGGGGGAGTGAGAGAGGGAGAAGCAGGCTTCCCACGGAGCAGGGAGCCCGAGGGGGGCCTCGATCCGCGGACCCTGAGCTCAGGACCTGAGCCGAAAGCCCCCCAGGCGCCCTGGTTCAGCCTTCCTGGACGCTGGGCACACCACTGGTGGATGAAGTACGATAGTGTGTCGGTTGTGGTGCCCACACAGCGGCGGAGGATTGAATCAGTCCGCAGCCCTTTCCGAGCCAACGGCCGTGGCAAGATTCCTCCTCATTCGGCGCGATTATAAGGAAAACCCCGAAATACTTGTAAAAATACACACGCCGGAGAACTGGAGTAGGTTACCAGGGTGGGGCTGAGTAATGCTTCGGTGACTCACGGAGGGCAGCGGGGGCCTGGGGGCCTCGGCACCGGAGGGACACGGGAAAACCAAAGTTGGGGGCTGGCGGAGGGTCGTGAGCACACTTTCATATTTGATTGGCCGAACCGCTCAGACTTTTCTTTATGGCGTCACCGGGTACCTGCCTGTAGAAAGGCCCCGTCTCCGTGACGTCACGCCTCACGGACCAATGAAAAGCCCTAGTTTGCGGGCCCCGAGGAGGGTTGTGGGCCCTTTTTTGTGAATGAAGCTCCACGGAACAGCCCTCCTGGGGTCCCCGGGATCCGCGGCCCGCTGTGCTTCGGCGCCTCAGCAGCAGCGTCCGCGGCTGCGGTGGGCGCGCGCGGTTACCCCGGGCAGCCTCCGCCGCCAGCGGCAGCACCGTCGCCTCCGCCGCGCCGGCGGGCTGCGGGCACCGGGGGGCGGGCTGGGGGGCGCCGGCGGCGGCAGGAGGCGCTGTAGCCGGGGCTGCGGCGCGGGGCCCGCGGCGGCCGCAGGAGGGAGCGGGGCAGGCGCGGTGGGCCCGGCCCCTCCTCCGGCTCCTGCGCGGCCACCTCCCGCCGGGCTCGACCGGCGCCCGCCGTCCCCGCAGCGCCGCCCCGCGCCCGCCGCCCCGAGCGCCCGTGCGCGGGGCTGGCGGGGGCCTCGGCGGGCGAGCGGGCGCGCGGGGCCATGGTCGTGGTCCCCTGACGGGCCGCGGCCGCCTCCATGAAGCGGAAGAGCGAGCGGCGGCCGAGCTGGGCCGCCGCGCCCCCCTGCTCGCGGCGCTGCGCGGCGTCCTCACCGGGAGTGAAAAAGAGCCGCAGCTCCACGTCGCAGGAACTGCACCGCCTGGAGCAGCAGGACGACCTGTACCTGGACATCACCGGTGAGCCGGCGAGCGAGCGCGTGGCGGGGCGCCCAGACCCGCGGCACCCCGCGCGGGGGTCCCGGCCCGCCCTCCCCGGGTGGGGGCGTCCCCGGGGCCCGACTGCCACGCCCCCACCCCCGCCGCCCCGGGGCCCCGCCGGCCACACCCCCTTCCGCGGCGCGGCTCTGGCGGCGCCCTCTCCCCGGCTCTCAGTGCGCGCGGCGCGCTCTAACTTTATCCGTGGTGCGCTCTCCCGCCCGGCGACGTGGGCCGAGGGTCACCTTTCTCGGTTGCTGCCGTCAGCCCGGCGCCTCAGGCGTTTCCTAAGTTCGGGCTGTGGCGCCTCGCGGGGCCGCACGCTCGGCTGGCCCTCGCGGGAGTCGGAACCTGT
>PITA01027429.1:0-20948 GCA_004023965.1 Spilogale gracilis | reverse complement strand
AATAAAATCTTAAAAAAAAAAAACGAAACTAGCATGGTGGCAGTTGGGGGCACGGCAAAGGCCCTGCACGTCCCCGCACCGCACACTTGAAATGGGAGGCTCACACCCACCTGGAATGGCCAGAAAGACAGAAGGAGGTGAAGCCCGCAGCCCAGGGCCAGCAGGACTCCTTCTGGGGCCTGCTGCCTGCACGCGCGCTGGGGAAACTGAGGCATGCGTGGGCATTATGAGTGGCGTTCTCGGTGTGGCTACTGTGCTGGGCGTCTGCTTCACGCAGGTCGTGTGCTGGGTCTTGGCCACAGTGACTGTCACCCACCCTCACCCACCCCTCAGCAGAGGCTCATTTTACAGAGAGGGAAACTGAGGCACGGGGGGTTGGAGGAGTCCGGGCAGGCCCTGGGAGCAGCTGGTGGTGGAGGCCTTAGGTAACTTCCTGCCTTCCGGCTGAGAGAGGCTGCTGGCAGGTCTGGGAGGGGGGGCACTCGGTGGGGGGGCTGCTAACGACCCCCCTCCGCCCGACCCCAGCCCACCTGTCAGGCCAACATGCAGCCAGTGCCTGCCCCTCACCAGGCATCCCCATCTGTGCTGGGGGTCCAGCTTCAGGAAGGGAGGCCCAAGTAGGAGGGACCAGAAGGCCCCAGCCCTGCTCCCCTGGACACAGAGAGGGAAAGCAACGAGGCCCCGGCCACACAGCCAGACCTGCCGTGCCCCCCAGCCCCAGTGGCCAGGGGACTTGGGAGCCTCGCCAGCCTGCATCGGGCCCAGGGGACTCACATCTGGGGGTGGGGGAGGCTGGGTCCTTGCTCATTTCCTGCTTCAGGGGCTGTGACTGTGGAGAGCGGAAGGGTCTCCATCCACTCATCTGCACGCAGAAGGGGATTCAGCCGCCCCGCCCCAGGCCGGCTGTGGAGGGTCAGGGGTGGAAGGCCTGTCTCCACGGGGAGCAGCAGCAGAGGCGGAGGCCCTGCGCCTGCAGGTGGGGGAGGGCCCTAGGGAGAGAAGAGCCCGTGGGGGCCCCAGCTGGCCAGCCTCCTGCTGAGGGGCCTCTGCTCCGCATGTCTGCAGGGTGACAATCACGGTGAACTCTTGTGTAGGCCGTGCCTGCTAAAGCTTCTCCGGGGCAGGCACACCCGTGGGGCCTGGGGTCCACCGGGGCCGCTGCAGATGGAGAGGATGCGCAGACCGGGGCCGGCCTTTTCAGAGCTCTGGAGCCAGTGGGGACCCCCTCACCTCACTGGGCTTGGAGGCAGGTGAGAAAACCTCCTGGAGACGGTTCTTTGGTGAGAGGATGTGCACAGAGCTGCCGTGGGACGAATGGCAGTGAGTGGGGGCAGCCGCCTGGGCGGGCGGGTGCGGGGAGCCCCACACGGCCCGTGTCCCCAGCAGGAGACCACGGAACGCCACGGGAACGAGGCACAGCCATGGAGACGGCCCGGGCGTCTGGGGCCACGGCCCCGCCGGGTCTCCGTGGGATGGTGGCGACTGGGAATGCAGGCTGCGGGAACAGCGCGTCGGGGAGGAGACACCTGTCAGGGGCTGGTTTTCTTAAGATTTACTTATCATTTGAGAGAGCGCGAGAGAGTGTGAGCGAGCAGGGCGAGGGGCAGAGGGAGAGAGAGGATCTCCGGCAGACGCCGCACCCCTCGAACCCAGGCCCCCGAGATCTCGGCCGGACTGAGAGCATGTCCTGAGCCACGAAGCCCCCAGCTGCCCTCCCTGTAGGGACTCCACGTCTTATAGACGGCCGAGCCCTAGCAGCGTCAAAGGGGAACTGAATGCAATGACGACAGAGCAGCAGCTCCGGGTGGACGCCTGGAGGGAGCCCGAGGGCCAGCACCACTGAGCCCGCGTCCCTGGAGGTCACCTGGGGTGACCTCAACCCCGGGGCCCCACAGGGAGATGGTGCAGCTCTCACCTCTCGGGCCGCTGGTGGGGCTCCAGGGTCAGCACTTTGCCCAGAGCTGCCCCTCTGCCCCCTGCCCTGAACCCGGGTGCTCCAGTGCTGCCCAGGACCCCCACAAGCCCCCAGGTGCCCAGCCAGGCCGACCGGCCCCCGAGTTACTCGAATTGCTATTAACCCCTCTTACAGCCTGGGAGGCTGAGGCCCAGAGGGGAAGGTCCACCGTGGCTCGGGACCTAAAGACGTCACTGCCTGCTCATTGTTCAGAGGGGGAAACTGAGGCCTGGGAGGGCGCAAAGGCTTCTGGTCGCCTGGCCTGGAGCTGTAACGCAAGACAGGAGTACTTTTCTCTCTGAAGAAGGGAGGAGAAGGGGAGATGGGCACACCTCAGGCCGAGCCTCTGAGCTCTCCCTGGATGTTGGCGGACGCGCATGAGGTCTGCGTGGCGCCCACTGGCCCGTCGGCCTCCCCTTGGCATCACCCAGAGTTGGAGCGCGAGCGGCCAAGGCCAGGGCTTCCAGCCCTGGAGGACACCCCCCCCCCCGGGCTTCCCACCCCCTCACCAAGCCTCCGCCTCCAGGCAGCCCCTCTGCCTGCACTCACCTGCCTGCCCCCGCCCCCGGCCTCCATTGCCCCACACCTGGAGGGGCTCACAGGGCCTGCCTTCCAGCACAGTATCTGAGTCTGTTTCTTTCCTTCTTCCTCCCTCCCTCTCTTTTTCTTTTTTCTTTTTATTTGGTTAAAGTCTGGTTTAAATCCACATTCCATACAGTTCATCCATTTAACAATTCAGTGGCATTTGGTACATTCAGAGTCATGCAACCATCACTTCTGATTCCAGAACATTCCATCAAGCCAAAGAGAAGCCCCCCCCCCCCGTGGTCCCCTCCCTGAGCATCGTGGGCTCGGGGTCTGTCCCCAGGGCGGTGCGTGGGGGCGCCCGGCTCCTGCTGGTGGCTCTCATAGTCCCACTTACAAGCTAGGGAAACTGAGGCTCAGGCGGCCCACAGAACCTGGCAGAACCTGAGCCCAGGCAGTAGGTGCACGTCTGCCCCCAGGAGAGGAGCCTGCCAGGTAGGGTGAGGACAGCGGCAGGATGGTGACCAGGGTGGTGAGGGGGCTTCCTGCGCTTCCCCCCCCCCCCCGCCCTGCTGTGGGCTGAGCACTTTCCAAACCTCGCGGCCCTGGGGATGGCGCTGCTGTGTCCCCCACTCACCAGCGCCGAGGCGGAGGCGTGGGCAGCTGGGCACCCCACAGCCCTGTGGTTTCTGCAGGTGCACGGGGGCGCCACGCGGGCAGAGGTGGACGTCCCGGGGTGCATGGGCATAGGGGCTGGTCCGAGGGAAGGCACGGCCCGTTCGAGAGCAGAACCCAGCCGAGGTCTGTAGGGGACTGGCGGAGGGGACACAGCGCCGCGTGCACAGGCTGAGTGCAATCTGAAGGGGAAACCGACTTCTTGGAGCCACGGAGCTGGGCTCAAGGTCAGCACCGTCCGCAGGCGCCTCGGAGGTGATGCCGGAGGGGACCCAGCGTCCGCCGGCAGGACTCCTGCCAGGAAGGCACTAGTGAGGTCCCCAGCGCGACGTCGGCCCCGGCAAACGTCGCCAAGGGACAGGGAAGGCCGTGGGGCTGTCCCAGAGCGGAGGAGATGCCGCGAGGGGTCCTGGAGCAGACGGGGACGCCGGGGGTGCAGGGGGCCCACAGAGGAGGCTACTCTGAACCAGCCCACCGTCCCCGCTGTTTCGGGGGAAGCTGGGGGCACAAACCTGGGACTTCTTCTGACTTCGGCAGGCAGGAAATCATTTCAAGATGAAGAGTTAAAAAGCGTTTCTGTTTTTGTCCCCAAGTTTGGTGTCTCCTCTCTCTACATTTCTTTAGGTTTAAACTTCTCAGTTAGAAATAAATGCAAACATCTCCTTTTAGGGGCACGTGGGGGGCTCCATCGATGAAGCATCTGCCTGCAGCTCAGGTCGTAATCATGGGGTCCTGGGACTGAGCTCCGCATCGGGCTCCCTGCTCAGCCAGAAGCTTGCTTCTCCCTCTGCCTGCTGCTTCCCCTGCTTGTGCGCGCGCTCTCTCTCTGTCAAATAAACAAAACCTTAAGAATCTATATCTCCTTTCCACCTGGACTTCTTGCAGACACTGGCGGAGGGTCCTTCTCTGTGGGGCGTGGCTGGGGGCCGAGCAGCATCCCTGACCCCCCCCCCCGTGCCAGGAGCCCCTGCCTCCCCGTTCGACAACTGCAGATGTCCCCAGACATCGCCCCATGTCCCCTGGGACACACTCACGCCAGGCAAAAGCCCCTGCCTTAGAAGGACAAAGGAATCTGTAATACGAAAAGGGGGCAGAGATGCTTCCGTGGGTCTCCGGCGGGCTCTCGGTTCTGGGGCCCCCACCACCTTCTCCATCCCTTTCCTGTCCCCCGCTGAGTGGGGCTCACCCCAGCCCCTAGACGCACGGGCCACAAGGACCCCACGAGGGAAGGAGTGTGGAGGGGGCGCTAGGGGCCTCCACGCCTCATGGAGCAGTCAGGACCCCCCAGCCCAAGCCCCTGCCTCCTCCCTGGGGTGCGCTTCTGACCCCACGCTCCCCCTGGTCCCAAAGGTGCGAGGAGGAAGTGGGGGTTGGCAGGCGGGGGGCACCCCTGGGGCCCCGCCCAACCGTGGCCATGGCCTGCACACCTGTCCTACTGGTGTAGGTGTGGGCCACCGTCCTACTGGTGGTGTGGGCCACCGTCCGTATGTCTGTCTGTCTGGGCCCTGCTGATTTTGAGGAAATGTCCCCTCAAGCCAATGAGTCCAGTACCCTCAAGGCAGAAATGGGGACACTGAGGCAGGACCAGGGCAGGCCTCCAAGGGGAGGGGAAGAGGACAGAATGGTGGATCTCTGGGCCATTCCGCGTTTTCGCATCTGTAAAATGGGCAGAACCGAGCGGGTGTCCTGGGAATGAATTGGGAACAGTGAGCTCGGGGCCTCAGCAAGTGTTCACTCAGTACGGGCGTAGGGGCTGCGGGGGCTGCGGGGGGCGCGGGGGCTGCGGGGGGCGGGTCATGGGTGCGCGGGAGGGGCGTGCAGGGAAGTCAGTGACGTGGGCCTCTTCATCCTGATTAGGGTGTTACCTGCCTCAGTTTGCTTGTTTGGAAAATGGGTCCGTCAGGGGCTGCTCCCTCCTGTTTCTTCCAGCCCTCCCTGGCCTTCCCGATGGCGATGCCATCCTCGGGAACCCTTCAAAAATACTAAGGATGTGGCTGCGGGCACTGCCCCCCACCAGGACCCACCTCCTCCCACCAGCAGACCCCAGCCCCATGTGGGCAAGCCACAGGACACCCATTTTACAGACGGGGAGATGGAGGCTTGGAGAGGTCCTGGGCTGGGTCCCGGTCACACAGTGGCTCTGCCCTCCCCGCGGTGGGGGGGGCCCTGGGTCCCAGCGGCGGCAGAGACCATGGGTGGCAGGAGGCTGAGCCCCACTCACAGCCCGACGTGGCAAGCATCCATTCAAGCTCTGTGCTGCCCCCCGCCCACTCTCTGCGGTCCTGTCAGTGCATGGTGGTGACCCTGCCCTGGGTCTGGGGGGAGAGGCCCTACCCCACCCACCCCTCCTCCCCTCTGCCCAACCTTGTCACGCCAAGCTCGGTGAAGCGTCTCCCCTGCTCTGCAAGGCTGGCCCCCTGGTGTCAGGAAAAGTCCCAGGAAGGGTGAGCTCAAGCCCTGTGTCCTGATCCCAGGCCCCGGCAGCCCTCGTACCTCCCGGGCAAGAGCGCAGACCGGACGCTCAGGACCTCCCGGGCCGCCGTGGGGAGTCACGGAGGGGGCTGTGCTCTGGCTGTCTCGGGGCAGGGGGAACCAGTGGATGAAGGGCCAGACGACGGGCACCTGATTCCTCGGCACCCCCATCCTGGGGGTGTGCGCTCAGGGCCCACCGCCTGCAGAGCCCGAGCCCACCCGGCCGTGCTTGGAGCCAGTGGCCGCGCACGACACAGAGAAGCAGGTAGGCAGGGCGAGCGGCCTGAAGCACCCGTTCCCCGTCCTGCAGTATACATTTATGGAGTGCCTACTGTTTCCAAAGCCCCATGCAGATGCTGGGACACAGCCTGGCACGCCACAAGCTTGGCAGGGACACAGCCATCACACAGCCCCACAGTGGCCCCGGGGCACACAGGGCTGCCCTTGCCCCCCAGCCTGGCCCTGGCCTTCCTGAGACCACACCTCCAGCCTTGCTGCCCCCCTCATGCTCCGTAAGTGAATGAATGCAACAGTGACCAGTGGTACAAAGGAGAGGGCGGTGTCAGAGAACAGAAAACAGCCCCGGCGGGGTTTAGAGGGGCCAACAGGGCAGGCTCCCTGGAGGAGGTGACTTGAGCCGAGTGACGTGTGGAATGGCCTTGGCCCCCACAAGCAGAGCGGGCCCCCTGAATGTACGCGGCAGGCTTCGTGGGTCTGGGGGCTTCCCCCCTTGGGAAGGGGTGGGTTAGCGTCAGCCCAGTTTTGTTCCGGGAACCGCACCCCGAATCCAGGGGGCCCTGTACACAGTAGGAGGCCAATAAACACCTGCTCTACTCTGGCCTTATCTCCCTCCTTGTCCACACATCAAAGCATTTTGCCCCCAAATGGCACAAGGCCATGCATGCCTGGCCCCTTCCCCTGAGGTAGCCATGCCCTGGCCACCTGAGCCCAGCCCGGGTGACCGACCCACCTGCTCCCGCCCTTCCTGGAGGACTCGGCGGCCCCTTGGTCTGAAGCCGCATCCTTTAGACTGTGGGCCCCTTGTGGTCCACGACAGCACTGCCCCCCAGCACCCCCGCCGCCCGCTGCGGACGGGGGTCGAAGGCGGCCCCTGAGCCCCCCACGCCCCCACAGATGCCCCAGGCACAGACGCCACCCCCACCCTGCAGGGCTCTCACCCCAAGGCCTCAGCAACAAAAGCTGAAACTCCCCAGTTTCCTGCCAGTCCTTTCCGGGTGCAGAGGGCGGTCAAGGGTCCCCAGCACCCCAGACTCCAAGCCTCAAACTCGGGATGGAGGTTGGGGCACAGGCCTGGAGATTCCGGGAGGGCCCAGGTCACCGTGGGCCTTACTTCCTGGACAGACACAGATGTGGGCTTTAATCCAGCCCTGCCACAGTGACCCTGGTTAAGTTGCTACCCATTTCTGTGCCTCAGTTTCCTTGTCTAGAAATGGAGTCACCGTAGACATTTCCCAGAACCGTCCAAGGAGCCCAGCTGTGTCTCCCAGCTCCCCGCACTGGAGTCATTAGGGAGGCTTCCTGGAGGAGGTGGCAGTGCCTGAGCTGACTGCCAGGGCATGGGGGAAGCCGAGGAGAGGGCTGCCCGGCAGGTGCACAGTGTGGCGGGAGGGCGGCAAGGCAAGGCGGCCGCGAGGAGAGCAGGTCAGGGAGGCCACAGGGCCACGGGAATGAACTGGGGTGGGCCTAGAGGAGAGGCCGGAGGCTGGGAAGACGTAAAGGTCATTGGCCAGCTGGGGAGGGGCGAGTGGTCGGGCAAGGAGGCCGGCAAGCCTGAGAGGGGACACAACTGGGAGGCCCCCCTTTCCTTCTTCATTGGCTCCGCCGCCCCCTGGTGGCAGCGTGCACCTCGGAGCAAGTGCGGGAACCCCGAGGCCGCCTCTTAGGGGCTCTTGGGCCAGAGCTGCCCGCGGCGGGGAGCCCCAGGTTTACAGCAGCCGTGCCTGGAGCGCACGTCGGGGCCCAGTCCTGGGAAATGTTTGCTGACTTTCCGAGGCAGGAAAGTGGTTTCTATAAAAAGCCCAGACGGGCCTTCAGTGCCCAGGGAGAGGGGGGTCGTGGAGGGAATGAAGCCACTCGTGAGAACGGAGAGCCCGAGAGCCAGGCCCCGCCACCCGCGGTTCCCCCGGGTGCATGCCTGTGACGCTGCCTCCATCAGACCCCAGAGGAGGAGGGCCGGGGCACTGGGGTGACTTGCTCGAGGTGGGCTGGCTTGTGGGGACTCAGGGGTCCATAAAACCACAGGTTGGAGGCCTCAGGAGTGAGCGTCCCCCGGAGGCTGGGGTCTGCAGCTCACAGGTTGGGAAAGACGCTCCAGTCACTTTCCTACCGTGGCCTAACTTGGAGCGAGCCACGTGCCCGCGGCCGGCATGTGCCACGGGGTGCGCCACACCAGTGTGGCATTAGGGCCTCCCGTGCCTGGCCCCCCGAGGCGGTCAGCATCCTGCCCTCTGTGGGGGCAGGGCGGTTAATGGTTAACAGCCCTCAAGGACAGCACTTTCTTATCTAAGGACTCCAGAAACCTCCGTGCATTTAATCCAACCCGGAGACAGAGCCTGGTGTTCGAGCTGTTGTTCTCCGAGTGGGAACACAGGGGCGAGAGTCGGTGGCCTGGACTGCCGTGGTAGGCAAGCGGCCACATGAATCCATGAGCCCAAAGTCAACACACTCGACCACCACGACACAGATGACCAAAGTATACAGGTGGTGCTCAATAGATGCAGCTTTGGTTAAATATGCGGTCCCTGCCAGAGCCACTTCCTCCAGATACATGGCTGCCTCCCCTCTCCCCCACCCCCAGACTGGAAAGGGGTGCTCACTAAGTGCTCTACCGTCACTTCAGCAGAGCAGGGTGGGAGGACCCCGCCAGCAGGGGAGGGAGCAGGACTGGTCAGTGTTCGCTTGCCTGGTTGCCCGGAGCCACAAGGGACCAGGGGGCCCCCCGCCCGCCCATCCTGCAGGATCCGTTGCTCCCAACGAGCGGGGAGAACGTTGCTTCTTGCGACAGCGACAGCGGCCCACCAGCTGCTCTATCTGGAGCATCCTGGGGGAGGCGGCAAGTGGAACAGAAGTCAGGGGGTTGGGGGCTGGGCCCCCCGGGACCCCAGCTTCGGCAGGACTGCTCCAGCCTGCAGGCGGGGGTGGGGGGGGCTGGGGGCGGCTTCCCAGAACTTTGCCCCAGCTGAGAGTGAGCCCCGCCTAAACTCCAGCCCTCATCAGGAGGGGCTGCAGACCGCCCCCTGCTGTGAACCGCGTGGAGGGCCTGGGGCCGACCCCCGTCTCCCCGGAGGTCACTGGACAGGAACTCAGGGGCAGGCCTGCGCCCTGCCCCATCTCAGCCGGGGGCGAGCAGCCCTACTGCCCCTGTGGCACGTCAGGACCCGGCATGGTGCCCCGGGGAAACTGAGGCACGTGGGGGCCCCAGCCCAGGCCGCCTGCTCCACCGGACCGGGAATGTCAGGGAGACAGGGACGACGCCGACAGGAGCGCACTCTGCAGTACTTCGCAGCTGCTTACGCGGAGCAAACACGGGTTTATCTGACCTCCCGCTGAATCTGCGGGCTGCGGGGGCGGGGGGGGGGGACCTCCTGCACCTTCTCCCACCCTCCTCTTCCTGTCGCTCACCCCCGGGGCGGGGGAGAGGAAGTGGGGACTCCTGGCCCCCCCATGGGGCCCCTGCAACGGCCCCTGGGCACAGAGCTACAAGAGGGCCAGGTGGGCACGGGGGGGCAGACACACCGCAGCCGCAGCCCAGCCATGACCCCAAGCCGAAGCTCCGCCAGCCCCGCCCTCGTCCCCCTGCTGCTGGCCACGCTGCTGGGTGGTGAGTGGGGCCACCGGTCTGTCTGTCTGTCCCTCTCTGCCTGCTCTGGACCCTCAGGGCCCCTCACCTTCGTGGGGAGGCAGCAGTTGGAACGAGGAGGCCACAGGCTGTGAGTGGGGAGGCTGCCCCCCGAGCCCAGAGCCCAGCCCTGGGGCGGCACCAGAGGGCACGCTCTGGGGACTCTGAGGCCCTGCGGTCCCAGTCTGGCTGTGCCCGGGCGGGGTGCGGGGTGGTGGCAGGCCCCCTCTGCCTCTGGGCCTCAGTACCCTTCCCCTGGGCCACAAGCCGTGAGGAGATCCCATCCTGCTGATGCATCCAGGGGGCACTGGCCACCCGGCGGGACACTCCCCGCCCCCGCGCTCACCACCCCACCCCTGCCCGTGTCCTCAGGCCCGGCCCTGGCCGCGGAGATCGTGGGGGGCCGCGCAGCCCAGCCCCACGCGTGGCCCTTCATGGCGTCCCTGCAGCGGCGTGGGGGCCACTTCTGCGGGGCTACCCTCATCGCCCCCAACTTCGTCATGTCGGCTGCCCACTGCATCAGTGGCTTGTGAGTCACCCCAGCGCGGCCTGCCTTCCCTGGAGCACCGGGCAGAGAGGGCAGGAGGCTGCGGTCCTCCCCACGCCCGCCCCGCACCTGCCCTGCGCTGCAGGAGCGCCCCTTCCCCGCCAGGCCCCCCCCCACGCGGGTGGGGGGCGCCGCTGAGCTCTGGGGGCTCCCCACCACCGGGGCCACCTCCGCTCACCTCCCTCTGGCCCTGCCTTGCTTTAGGAACTTCCGGTCGGCGGTGGTGGTACTGGGCGCACATGACCTAGGGCGCACAGAGCCCACGAGGCAAACATTCGCCATCCAGCGGGTCTTTGAAAACGGCTTTGACCCACAGAGGCTGCTGAATGACATCGTCATCCTCCAGGTGGGCAGCTGGGAAGGGCGGAGAGGGGATGCCCACGAAGGGACCGGCAGGTGGAGAGGCCCCGGGCAGCACGCTTGGGGAGGGGCTCAGCTCTAAGTGGGCACATCAGCCCGCTGTGCCTCGGTCTCCACGTCCGTGACAGGGAGACATAAACTCCGCCTGTTGAGAAAGTGAACGACATCGTGCAGGGCGCTCCAAGCCCTTGTCCGTCCAAGTGTTGTTACTGCTGCGTGGGGTGGGGCACAGGGACAGCACCTGTCCTGGGGAAATGGGGCAAAATGCCCCACATTCAGCGGGCAGCACACCTAAGGATGAAAGCCTCCCTTCCCCACGGCTCGTAAAGTCATGCTCATTCTGAGAGTGTTCTAGAACGGCGTGTTTTACTGAGTACCCCCCGTTTACTGCACTTGAGACATCCAGAGATGCTCTGAGCCACTGTGGAAATGGGGAAACTGAGGCCCGGGGAGGGGAGGACCGCGGCTCCCCCACCCCTGTGACGCTCTGACGCCCCGTCCTGCCCGCCGCAGCTCAACGGGTCGGCCACCATCAACAGGAACGTGCAGGTGGCCCGGCTGCCCGGCCAGAACCAGGGTGTGGGCAGTGGGGTCCCGTGCCTGGCCATGGGCTGGGGCCAGCTGGGCACGACCCGGCCGCCGCCCAGGATCCTGCAGGAGCTCAACGTGACCGTGGTGACCACTCTCTGCCGCCGTACCAACGTGTGCACGCTGGTGCCCCGCCGGCAGGCCGGCATCTGCTTTGTGGGTACCGCCAGACCCCCGGCCCGTGCCCTCGCCCCGCTCCCACTACGGCTGCACCCCGAGCCGTGGGCGCCCAGCCTCCCAACCCTGTGTGTCTCCGCAGGGGGACTCTGGCGGGCCCCTGGTCTGCAACGGGCTGGTGCAGGGCATCGACTCCTTCATCCGCGGGAGCTGCGGCTCTGGGTTCTACCCAGACGCCTTCGCTCCCGTCGCCCAGTTCGCGGACTGGATCAACTCCATCATCCGCCGCGGGGACCACCGGCCGCCCCTCCCCGCGAAGGACCCGGCCAGCAGGACCGCCTAGAAGGGCCGCGCCTGGCCGGGCCCTGCCCACACCGCACGCTTCGCATCACACGCAATAAAAACCCTCTCCGCTTCGTGCGACGGTGCCTGGGTGTTTCGCCACCGTGCAGCCAGGTCCAGCTTTGGGGGCGCCACGCGTGTGGCCGGGCACCGGGGTCAGGAGGCCAGCTGCCACGTGGGGCCCGGGCTCAGCGATGGAATTAGTGCTGCAGGGATGAGCTCACTGCGGTCCACCCCCCTCACCCCCTCCCTGCGCGGGACCTGCCCCCGCTCACTCAGCCCTCCCTCCGGCCCTTGAGGCAGGTCCTACCGGTGCCCCACTAACGCAGGAGGACTGGAGGTGCAGACAGGTGCGAAGCTGTCTCAAGAGCCTGGGCTTGAGTCCCAGCTCTGTGACTTGGGCAGCCTGCTCTTCTTCCCTGAGCCTCAGTTTCCCTGCAGGAAGGAGGGAGCTGGGGGATCTGGGCCCCACTCTGGCCTTGGCCTGCAGAACCCCTCCTACCTCCACTCCTGCTGGGGCTCAGCAGCCAGGACTCTCCTTCTTCCGGCCTTTGGTGCTCGTCTGCCTGTCTTCGGCCTTTCCCCCGGCAGCTCCCCTCCCCACACCTCCTCCCAGGTCCTGGCTGCTGAGGGGTCTGCCCCCCAGTTTCCTCTTTCAATGTAACACTACACTATACCCTGGCCTTCCTCCCATGGCAGCGCAGTATCCGGGGGCACCCTACCTACCTACCTACCTCCCTGTCTATCTAAGAGGGAGAGGGAGGAAGCAGGCTCCCTGCTGAGCAGAGAGCCCGACGCGGGCCTCGATCCCAGGACCCTGAGATCATAACCTGAGCCGAAGGCAGAGGCTTAACCCTCTGAGCCCCCAGGGGTATCTTTCAGCTAACACTAGAGGTCCTTCCTGGCCAACACAGCGTCTGGGGGCATTCAGGGTTATTTATTGAACGGTCCTGTCTTGCTGAGTCATTCCCAAATTTTGCTGCAATTCTCAACTCTTACATAATCTGGACTCCCATACCCTAATGGGTTTTGTTTGGAGTTTCTTTTTCTTTTTTTTTTTTAAAGATTTTATTTATTTGACAGAGAGAAACACAGCGAGAGAGGGAACACAGCAGGGGGAGTGAGAGGGAGAAGCAGGCTTCCTGCCAAGCAGGGAGCCCGATGTGGGACTCGATCCCAGGACTCTGGGATCATGACCTGAGCCAAAGGCCGTCGCTTAACCAACGGAGCCCCCCAGGCACCCCCTGTTTGGAGTTTCTGATTTCAATAAGGGAACTCGTTAGGCTCTAACGAATCACACCGGTCATGCTTTTTTCTATTCTTTGTGTATGAAATAGTCCACCATGAAGAGCAAAGAAGTAGAAGGGAAAACACTGGGCTGTGTGCCCACTGAGTCCAGCCCACCCTGTGGTCCCCGCTCCGCCCTGACCACAGGCTCTCGAGACGGCCACCCACCGCCCCCACCTTACAAAGGGCCACGTAACCCAGCTGTGCTCTGCTCATCAGAACCCGCCATCCCGCTCACGTGATTGGGTTAGGAGGGTGTGCGATCGAAGCTCGGTGCATCAGACACAGCCTTGAGAAGCTGGCTGGAAGGGCCAGGAGTTCTGGGGAAGGGCCCACTGGGCCACCGGGTTGAGTCTGGGACCCCTGGGCCCACAATAGGAGAGCCTGGTGAGGAGAAAAGCCGCCAAGGAGGAGAGGATAAACCAGAGACGGAGAAACCTGATATTGTTCAGGCACCTGGGTCAAGCCACACCTGAAGGTAGACCCTGAAATTGCCACTTAAATTTCCTTGAAGACTCCAGGGAGTTCAACTTGATTTTTCTTTTTCTTTTTCAAAAAGATTTTACTTATTTGTTTGAGACAAAGAGCACACACACACACACACACACACACGCGCGCGCGCGCACGTGCAGCAGACTCCAGGCTGAGCAGGGAGCCTGACATGCGGCTCGATCCTGCGACCGTGGAATCGTGACCTGAGCCAAAGGCAGTCCCGTCATCGCCCTTGTTTTTTCATCACTTGCGTCCCGCAGTCTTCCCAGCCACCCCTGCACACCACCTGTCTAATATTCTACTTGTTGGGGCGTCAGGCCGGGAACCACCAGGGACCAGGACAGGAGATGACCTTCCCACCGCCACCCAACCTCTTCTTCTAGTCGGGGGAGGAAGAGAAAGAAGGGAGGGGTAGAAAAACGAGGAAGTTGGTTGTTTACAAGCTACGGCCTCCAGCTGCTGTTGCAACACTTTGGGGGGGTTGGGCGCGCACGCTGGGGAGCCCGGGCTAGCAGGCAGGGGGAGGCTGAAGGGTAGGTCCATCCTGCTCTGCTCTCTGCCCATCCCCAGGGTCTCCCGCCCGCGTGAGGGCCAGCCCTGGACCAGGCCCCTCCAGCTGCCTTGTATTCTAACCCACTGCTAGGGAGGGGAGAAGCAAAGGGGCAGGTTTCGCTTTCCCCAGCTGGATGGCTGCCCACCCAACGGCAGGGCGGGCAGGAGCACCGCCCCCAGCCGTGTTCCTACAAGTGTCCCGCGGGCTCCAGCCCACAGTAGCAACATGGCAGGCCACTGGGTGTACCTCATGACTCTGGTCCTCCTAGGAGCGGCCGTATGTGGTGAGTGGCCCTGGGAAGAGGGAGGGCAGTCAGCCAGCCCCTCCGGTTGGCTCCACTCGGTGGGCAGGAACGGGGACAAGGTCTGCCTGAATGGAAGGCTCTAAAAGTCGAGTAGCTTTGAGAACTTGGAGCATGAGGCCTGAGCCTCAGCCTCACTGATCCACAGCTGAGGGCCCACCGCTGCGGGGGCTGCACCGGCTCCCGGTTCCCCGTTAGGCACAGGAGCAGGCGGGGGGATTTGCCCCACACCCTGCCACTCCCTATCATTCTGTCCACTGGCTGCGCTCCCAGCACCCCCCCTCGCAGTTTGCAGCTCTGGCCGCAGACTGCCAGGCCCGAGTGGGCTGCAGGGGCCCGGGTAGTGGAGGGAGGTGTGCGGGCTCGGCCTGGGCAGCCCTGAAGCGCTTGTGCCCACCTGCTCACCCCCAGCGGCGCAGCCTCGCGGGCGGATCCTGGGTGGCCGCGAGGCGGTGTCCCACGCGCGGCCCTACATGGCCTCGGTGCAGGTGAACGGCAAGCACGTGTGCGGCGGCTTCCTGGTGTCTGAGCAGTGGGTGCTGAGCGCGGCGCACTGCCTAGAGGAGGCGTGAGTGGCCTGGAGCGAGGCGGAGCAAAGAGCGCGGGAGGGGTGTGGGTGGGGAGGGGACGTGGCTCCGATGTGGACCCCATCCCCAGGGCCGACGGGAAGGTGCAGGTGCTCCTGGGCGCACACTCCCTGTCGCAGCCGGAGCCCTCCAAGCGCCTGTACGACGTGCTCCGCGCCGTGCCGCACCCCAGCAGCCGGCCCGACACAATCGACCACGACCTCCTCCTGCTGAAGGTCAGCCAAGCCCGGCCGCACCCCCGCCCCCGCCCGCCCCCGCCCGCCCCCGCCCTGACGCTGGCTTCCGCCCCGTCCGGTAGCTGTCCGATCAGGCCGAGCTGGGCCCGGCCGTGCAGCCCCTGCCTTGGCAGCGCGAGGACCGCGAGGTGGCAGCCGGCACGCTCTGCGACGTGGCCGGCTGGGGTGTGGTCACCCACGCGGGCCGCCGGCCAGACCGCCTGCAGTACCTGCCCCTGCGGGTGATCGACCGCGCCACCTGCAACCTGCGTACGTACCACGACGGCACCATCACCGAGCGCATGATGTGTGGGGAGAGCAACCGCCGCGACACCTGCAAGGTGCGGGGGGCGGGGCCACCGAGGGGCGGGGCCTTGCTGGTGGGCGTGACCCGAGGCCGGCGCCGGGCTGGGCCGCCCACTCGGGGGCGGGGCTGCGCGGAGGTGGGGACAGGCGTGGAGGAGAGGTGGGGCTGCCCGCGGGAGAGCCGGGCGAGGGGGCGTGTGGAGCAGACGCCGCGCTCACGACCCGCCCCCACAGGGCGACTCCGGGGGACCGCTGGTGTGCGGCGGCGTGGCCGAAGCCGTGGTCACTTCGGGCTCGCGCGTGTGCGGCAACCGCAAGAAGCCGGGCATCTACACGCGCGTGGCCAGCTACGCGGACTGGATCGACGGCGTGCTGGCCGAGGGCGCGGCCGCCTGAGGGGTCCCGGGGGCCAGGCAATAAAGTCCTGTCCTGCAAGCGGCCGCCTGCACTGAGCACGCGCCGTCGGCTGCGCGGAGTGGGGGACCAGGACCCCGGGGAGGGGAGGTCTCAACGTCGGAGGTGCCCCGTCCGCTCCCGCGGATGTCCCGCTCTCCTTTGTCGGGTCTCCCCAAGCGCGACAGGAGGGGCCACTGTGTGTGAGGCCCTGCGCTGGGCTGAGCTTTAGGTACACAGACCCTTTGAAGTCAGTCGTGTTCTTACGACCCATGTCCCACCTCGGGAAACTGAGGCTCAGAGGCCTCCTGGCCCTCCTGAGATCCGAGGAGGCTCACGGGCAATGCCTGGGCGGATCCCGGAACCCCTGCATCTGCGTTCAGTCCTCTCCAGGTGCTCCGAGGCTCACAGAATGAGTTAGGTTGACGGGTGTCCTAGAGCTGCACACTCAGTGGGTATCCTGGGCTTCAGTTTACCCTTTTGGGCCATGAAAGCGAGGTCGGAGGGCAGAACGGAGGCCCTGAGGCCCTTTGCTTTCTCCCGCCTGGATGAGGGGCCTTTGAGGCCCAGCACCTGCTAGGCCCTACGTGTCAGGCTTGGTCTACAGAGGGGTTCATGATTCCCTTTGTTGAAAGGGGCCTGAGGGTCTGGGAGGTGAAGTCGCGGGCCCCTGGGGGGTGGGATCTGGGGCGGAGCCTCACTTGCCTGCGATGGAGTGCTCACCTTGGAGCCATACCCTTTCACACACCTGTAGTTAACTGAGCACCTACTGTGTGCTTGGTCCTGGGCTGAGCACGGGGACAGACACCGGCTCACAGTAACTTAGTCCCATTTCCGTCACACAGGCTGTAACTCGCATAGCCCTTCTGATGGCAGCCAGGGGTTCATGACTTGCTGCCTGATTGCACCTGTCGCACATAAATACGAGGGGAAGGGAAACCTGACTGCTGGTCACTCACTACCAGGGACCCATTCACCCGGTGGGTATTTCCAGAACGAAAGGATCCAGGCTGGGGAGTGGGATAGGAGTCCAGACACGGGAAATAAAAATATAGCATGTCCAGGTTAACAGCAATCCCAGAAAAACGACTTTAGTATCAAGAGCGATCACGTGGTATTTGGGACAGCCTTTTACTAAAATAGTATTTAGTTACCTGAGACTCAAATCTGGCCAGCAGGCTGATGACCGGACGCTGGGGCCCAGACCCTGGCACCCTGGCACGAAAGGGACGGGCGCCGTGGGGAGGCTTGGCCCCGCTCCCCGGCCGCCTGGGCTTCCTCACGGCTCGGCAACGCGGGCTCCAGGGTGAGGGACCGCGGGCAGGGCACGCCCACCCACGCAGAGACCACACGCATCACCGGGCTCAGGATGGGTCGCGGGTGGGCGTGAGCCCACAGACCAGGAGGGGACCCGGACCCCAGCTCTTGGCGGGAGTCGTGTTCATATAAAACGACAACTCAACCTTAAAACCAGGACATGTGCGTGCAGAAGAGGCCCGCGGTTCTAACGCAAGTACCCAGCTTTAAAGAGCGGGGCTTGAGAAGGGTACACGGCAAGAGAACGGGGCCCAGTGCGGGGTGTGGGGCGCCGGGCAGAAGCCACCCCCACACACAGCAGAGGGGGCTGGGCACTGCTGGGGAGGGGGGGAGGACCCCGTGGAGCTCATCTCCAGGGAGGACAGGCCTCTTCCCTGTTCCCCCAAACCGCCCCCGCCTCTGCCGTCCATCCAAGGTAGACCAATGATTGGCACGCCTCCCGCCCTGGCTCACGAATGGCTCAGTGCAGGGCAGGCTGCCCTCGGGCTCCCCGTGTCCCTAAAGGGGGACCAGGCAGTGGTGACCCGCGGAGCGGGTGTCGAGGCAGACGGCGGGAGCCCGCCAACCCTGTCAAGGGCTGGGTTCCCACCTCCACCAGTGCCCAGCCCCCGTCAGCTCCGACAGCCGGCCCTTGTGGGCACAGGGCCCGGTAACAGGGCTCGCACAGCTCCTTCCCCCCCAAGCCCAAGCACTGACCTGCAGGGGGCCTCCCCCAACCTCCCAGCGGGAAACGAGAGGACCCATTAGTGCTCCCGGGCAGGGAGCTCCGCGTGGAGGCCAAGAGAACAGGACATACGGGGAAGTGCTTGTTGGCAGAAGGCGGAACCCCAGGGGAACCAGGCCTGAGCCCCAACACCTGGGGGCCCCGCTGTGCGGTGGGGGCGCAGTCGAGGGGGAGGCAGGGAACGAGGAGAGAGGGACACGCGCATCAACAGGAGCCCCCCACTGTGCCCGGCCTGACTCCCTGCAGGGGCCTGGGATTAGCGCACACCAGGTGCCCGGTGAAGGCCACAGGAGCCCAGAACTGGGGGATGGGACGGGGAGGGGCAGCGCCCTCGGCACCACATGACACCCGTGAGCCGGCAGGACATTTATTGGGCCTGCTGAGGTCGGGATCGCCCCGCGCGGGGGCAGAAACAGGCGCTCCGGCTGGGGTCCCTGGCGGCACCCACGTGGACGCCTCACAGCCCACAGGCTCGCATGGCACATTCTAAACGGAGCCCCGGGCCATCCCAGACCCCCGCAGCCAGGACCTGGGGGGCCACAGGGGCCGCTGGAGGTCTGGGCGTCCAGGAAGGGCAACACGTGTGCCGTGGTCCTGCATGCGGCCATGGGATCCGCGGGCCCGTCTCGGTCCCCACCTGGCACGGGCGGGCAGGTGGCTGCGCCCCTCCACCCGGGATCCACTATAAGGCTTCGAGGGAGAAAAAGCAGCACCCACTGGGGTGGGGGGCAGTGGCGTGAGACCGCTGTCCGGGGACAGGGCCTGGAAAGCCACACGTCCAGGACGCCCGCTTCTCGGTGCACCTGACTGAGGTCTGGAGCGTGTGGAAGGCGGTGGCGCCGGCGCGGGCCGCGGTCAGGGGTAGCTGAGGGGCACCCGCCGCCAGAGCCCCCCACACAGGCAGTTCTTGATCCAGCGCTGTTCCCACTGCTTGACGGCCGTCGCCCTATTGGGGGACCTGAGCATGGTGACACAGCCGCACCTGGGGGCAAGGCCGGGCTCGTGAGGCTCCCCGAACGCTGAGCTGACCTGCTCACCCTTCCGCCCCAGCTCAGGCCCTGCCCCCGCATCTCTGTGAGCACAGGGGCGGGGGCTGTGGGGTTTCTGAGTCCTGGCTTGGCCACCCCCTGGCAGGGGGACCCTGGGGGCCACAGGTGGGGTTGTATCTGCACAGGACCTGCACTTTGCTTCCGTGTTCTCAGGCCCGAGAGTGCCCCCAGGCCCTGGTCACCTGTGCCCAGACACCCGCTCGCCCTGGGTGCCAAGGGGGGGGGCGCTCACCTGGTGCAGGCCTTGCACTCCTCCGTGGGGTAGGCTCCCAGGTGCAGCCTCCGCAGGTGGTCGACCTTGGGCTGGCCCGGTGCCCTGGGGGACAAGGGGGCACGTGAGCAGCCCAGGGGTGCAGGCACACCGTGGGCTCGGGCACAGACCCCGCCTGTGGACAGAGAAGCTGTGGGGGTCCTGGGGGCTGGGCGGGGCTTCACGGGTGTTAAATGCCTCGGAATGTGTCCAGAACAATGTGTTTAAAACCTTTGTGATCGGTCCCCTCTTTTCTTAAAAATTTTCCAAAACACAAACACAAGCGCAAGCCTGGGACCCCTCAGGCTGTCCCACCCGCCGTGAGACAAGAGGGAAGGTGCCCGCGGCTCACAGAGCCATTAAATGCCAGTGCCCAAAGCATTCGGGGCTGTCTTCCTTTGCCTCGTCTGTTTTCTGAAACTTACACCCAAGCTAACAGACTGCGGGGGAATTCACGGTGTCTCTCGGTCACGTGAGCGTCTAACCCGGGAAGCCCTCGAGTGACCTCGGGTCGGCGCGTCTTTCCTGCCCGAGGAGCGGGGACGAGAGCAGCCCCGTGGTGCTGGTAGAGCCTGACCCCCCCCCCCGTTGGCAGGCTTCTGGCGGGCCCCCCGGCCCCGGGGACACTCCGCCTGCTGCTGTGATTTGTGCCCCGGGGCCCAGGCCGCCCTGCAGCGCCTGCACTAGGGCCCATGTACCGCGGGCCACGGGTATGCTTGAGCTCCGTGTGGCCTGGAACCAGAGTCGAAGGCTGGCCACAGGACGCTGCACACGGGGCTGGCAGAGCGGACAGAGGGTGACGTCCCCCAGATGGCCCAGCACGGGGGTGGAGAAAGGGGCAGCGAGGTCCCTGGCTGCGTGAGGACATCTCCCCAGGCCTGGGTCAAGGCCACGTCAGAGGGCAGCGGCCGGCCAGGTCGGCGGAGGCCACGGGGAGGCAGGCACGCACCTGACGAGGCCGTCCAGCGGCAGGGCGCCGGCGGGCAGCGAGGGGGCCTTGCCGAAGTGCAGGCGGAGAGGCTGCTTGGGCTGCAAGCGGCTGACCAGGCCGTCGCTGACGGGCAGCCAGTCCAGACTGGGGATGAGCAGCTGGCTGGGCAGCAGGCAGCACTCGTCCACAAGCGCCTCATCCGGCTCGCTCGCGGGGCCCTCGTCACGGCCTGCGGGGAGGGGACCGCGGCGATGCACTGGCCACGGGGAGGCTCCCAGCCCCCAACAGACCCACATGCGGCGAGCACCGGGCAGCCCTCCCGGCAACGGGGCTCCAGGAACGAGGGACCAGTGCCGGCAGACCGGCCGTCCGGCCGCTCCATGGGCACCTGCGCGGGGCGCTGGGGCCCGAGCCGCTCTGACCGGGGGCTGGGGGCGTCTTGGGCGGGACGTGCACTGTGGAGGGGGGCTGGTGGCCCAGCGCCAGGGACTCACAGCAGATCCAGAGTTTGGTGAGCAGGCGGAAGAGCAGCGACATGCTGTCCTGCGTGTCGGAGGTGGCCGTGTACACGGGCAGGCAGCTGGGCTTGAGCAGCCCCCAGATGCGGATGACCACCATCAGCTCGCGCAGCATGCCCAGCGAGGTGCCGTCCCGCAGGAAGCTGTGGCCCGGCCGCAGCGGGGAGCCCTGAGGGGAGAGGCACTCGGCTGGACGCCTCAGCGTGCGCGGTACCCCAGGACCTCAGCGTGCAGGGATGGGCTGGGGCAGCCCTGGGCCGCCAGACGCCTGGCATTCGGGAGCACAGTCAGCCGCTCCAGCAGGGCTGGGAGGAGGTGACGCAGTTACCCGGGCAACCAGCGAGGGGAGGGAGAAAGAGACACTTCCAGTCGTCTTGGGAGGGACAGAGAATTTAAATCTGGGGCAGGAGATGTGCTCGGCCACCCTCCCGGCCTGGGGTTGGGGCAGGGCTGGGCAGACCCCCCCCCCAAGCCCCCGGGGAGGGTGGGCGCGGCGCACTGCCCGAGCTCCGACGTGGGGTGCTGTCAGGGCGGGCTGGGGCACAGCTGCCGAGGGTCGTGGGGGCGGGCCGGCGGGGGCTATGCG
>PITA01027428.1:5476-21053 GCA_004023965.1 Spilogale gracilis | reverse complement strand
CCCTATGACCCTGCAATTGCACTACTGGGCATTTACCCCAAAGATACAGATGTAGTGAAAAGAAGGGCCATATGCACCCCAATGTTCATCGCAGCAATGGCCACAATCGCCAAACTGTGGAAAGAGCCAAGGTGCCCATCAACAGATGAATGGATAAAGAAGATGTGGTCCATATATACAATGGAATACTATGCCTCCACCAGAAAGGATGAATATCCAACTTTTGTAGCAACATGGACCGGACTGGAAGAGATTATGCTGAGTGAAATAAGTCAAGAAGAGAAAGTCAAGTATCACATGGTTTCACTTACTTGCGGTGCATGAGGGGCAAACTGGAGGACAGTGGCAGAAGGAAAGGAAATGGGAACTAGGGTAATCTAGGGAGGGAAATGAAACAACAGAGACTTTGGACACAGAAACAAACTGAGGGACTTGGAGGGAGGGGGGTGGAGGGATGGGAGAGCCTGGTGGTGGGTACTGGGGACACCTAAAGCGTGGAGCACTGGGTGTGGGGAATGGGGAATGAATCTTGGAACACTGGAAAAAAAATTTAGTAACAATTAAAAACAAACAAACAAACAAACAAAAAACCAAAAAAAACCAAAAACCTGATTGCCATTTGGTAGAATAGCAATTACCAAGACTGGGGCTGTGTTTGGGGAGGAGGGGGGATATGCCAGGCATTATGATCCCAGCTCTGCATTCACTGCCTATCTGATCTTAAGCAAGTCTTTTAACATCTCCAAGCCTACTCTCTCCTCTCTAACTAGCAGCTCTAAACCCAGACACACATTCCCAGATTCCCAGTGTCAAGAAAGCAGTTAACAATCTACGTATTTTAATGCTTATGTTGGGTCTTTTCCATGACAATTCTAGGAGGTAAGCAAATTCACTCCTATCCAGCCTTCTCCTGCATATTTTCCAAGATAAACTGAATTTTAGGGTAACAGATGTTTGCTTATTATAGGAAGACAATGCTGTGAAATTCTGGCAGCTCAGTGCATTTGTTTCCAAGCAAGAGAGTTTAAGACACTCTGAACATTTGTAAGGCTTCAGAGGGTCTGGCAGGACAAGAGGTGGTCTTTGTCCGTGACCTCTCCATGGCATGAAATCCCACGGCAGCGCTCACAGAGAGGAGCGTGAACTCAGGAGAGGCTATCTAAAGATGCCTACCACAGTCAAAAAAGATGGCAATTTTTAATGAAGCATGATCTTTTCATTTGCCGTTGGGATTGACCAGCAGGATAACTTTTTTCAGCTTGGTATATTCTGAGTTCTGCAGGTTAGCTAGCTAAGCTCAAATGGGGTTGGCATGCAGGGTCCCTTAAAACCGTCAGGCCACCTTGCAATTAGGCATGATGCCACCCAAACAGATGGCATGAATGATGGCATGCCAGACGGGCAGTACACTTATCAGCATTGAGCATTCAGAGAGAATTTCCTCTCTCAGAATGTCAGAATACAGATCTATGTCATAGCGAGCAGTCAAATAGTGCACGTAGCACCCAGACTGTGGACGGAATGATGCTGTGCTTGTGTAGAGCCATATGCGGCACCAGAGAATCCTAGGCGGATAGAGTCCTGGAGTTCACAGGCATTTTCCAGGCAATGAAATCTCGTGACCCATGTGATGCTCCATTCATCCATCTGTCGTCCAGGTAGTGGACGTTCACGGTGAGTTAGGTACTGTGTAGCTGTCTGTACCGCCAGCCGGGCGGGCCATGACCACATTCCCTGGCACAGAACTCGCTACTCTTACTGTAACCATGTCACCCTTCATGGAATGACTTTAAACGTGGTCATGTCCTCTTCATACTCAGCGTCTAGAGCCAAATCCACTGCTGTTGACACAGTTAGTTCTAAGATGGCCAACAATTCAGTGGCTTTAAGTAGAATCCTAACATTCTGGGTAATTTTTCTTAAGATATGAGTAAGACTTACTATTCAGTGTGACTGTCTCCTAACTTCATTCAACTTTTTTAAAACACAGCAGGCTTTGTGATTCTAGGAGAAACAACAAAAACACTACGGTTTAAAAATGTCCCCGTTATGACTTTGTGTACCAAAGTGATGTAGGAAACAGCAGTTTCAGAGTCAGATATGGCTTACTTCTCAGAGCTGGCATTTCCTTGCAGGACAATCTTGGAAGACCTTTTCTGGCTACCTGAGCTTCCATGTCTCTGCTGCAGGATGGAGAGAAGGCTGTAATGCATCATACGTCTTACCAGACATCTATGCCTTTATGTGGCAAACACATTTTATAACCATTGTGTGCAAGGCGCCTTGCTGGGACACATTCTATTAATTATGGGCTGTGATGAGTTCACATTGTAGCAGGTGAATACTACATGTCATTATGGAACCTGATGAAGTCAGTTCGTTGTCCAGCATAATCTGCTGAAAATATGTATGAAATGAAACATAAACATTGGGTCTGGAAGCAACCTTATGATATAACGTGGGTCTATCTGTCTATACCTGCAAGTTTGTTCAATTATTTGTGGGAAAGAGACCAGAGGTGGACTTCCTTAAAGGAAGAAAAGCATGAACCCACAGAATTAGATTATTTGGGTCATGGAATGTGGTGGATCAAAGAGACAATTGTGAGAAGCTTAACAGTCCTCGTTGAAAACCATGAGGTCTTCTTCTAAATATGCATTTGCCCATGCCATGAGTGCTACTGCTCCAGAGTACAGGAGACCTTGGAAAAGAAGGAGAGGATATTTAACCCAATTCCCAAGGAACTCTGATGCTCCAGCACCATAGCGCCTTTTCGTTCCCTGTGTACTCTCCATATAAAGCAGGCACGGGGGACATCGGGACAAAGCAAGGATGCCTGCATGGTTGTTCCTATTCCAGACCTATGGGTCATGCTCAGCTCCTTGGCAAGACAGATACATTAATGTGGAAGCACAGATAGAAATTGTCCTTTTGGGACAGCTGAGCACCTGAGATCTGACATGGGGCCAATGGTTTGATGTGTGAAGAATGACACCCTTGGAGGAAACCCCCAACATGCAGCTTTAGCACAGGTATCAGTGGATGTGATCAATGGTGCTGGTAGTGCTTTTAATGTGGCAGTTGATGGCAAAACCCTCCCCACCACTGGGACACACATGCTGCTTTGAACCATAGACGGTGTTATGAGTTAAGTTATGTCCCCTTAAAAATTCACATGTTGACTTCCTATCCCCCAGGACCTGAGTGTGGGAACTTCTTTGAAGACGGGACTGTGGCAGATGTAACTATTTTAGATGAAGTCATAGAATGTGGGTGGCCTCTGATCTAATTCTTATAAAAAGGGGACATATGGACCTAGATGTGCAAAGAGGAGAACATCTTTGCACATGAAGATGAAGACAGAGATTGGGATGATGCATCTCAGCACCAAGAAATGCCAGAGATTACCAGAAAACTGCAAGAAGCCAGAGAGAAAGTCTAGAAGAGAATGTCCCTCAGACACCAAGAATGAACCAGGTCTGCTGACCCCTTGATCTTGGATTTCCAGCCTCCACACCCATGAGATAACACATATCTGTTGTTCAAGCAACCCAATCTGAGATACTTTGTTATAGCAGCCTAAGAACCCTAATGCACATGGAGGAAGAGACAATCCTCCTGTCCACCAAGTAAGGCCAAAGGAAAATGGCAGAGGCTCCAAGTTGTGAAGAAAATTGAATTTTGCAATTCCAAACCCATTTTAGGAGGCCAGCATTACCTTGATCCCTAAACCAGATGAAGACCCTATCAAAAAGGAATTACAGACCAATATCCCTGATGAACATGGATGTAAAAATTCTCACCAAAAATACTAGTCAATAGGATGCAACAGTACATTAAAAGGATTATTCACCACAAGCAAATGAGATTTATTCCTGGACTGCAAGGTCGGTTCAACATCTGCAAATCAATCAATGTGATAGAGTACATTAATGAAAAAGAGAACAAGAACCATGTGATCCTCTCAATAGATGCTGAAAAAACATTTGACAAAGTACAGAATCCTTTCTTGATCAAAAGTCTTCACAGTGTGGGGATAGAGGCTCCATACCTCAGTATCATAAACACCATCTATGAAAAACCCACAGCAAATATCAGTCTCAATGGGTAAAAACTGAGAGCTTTTCCTCTAAGGTCAGGAACAGGGCACGGCTGTCCACTATCAGTACTGTTATTCAACATGGGCTAGAATTCTTAGCCTCAGCAATCAAACGACAAAAAGAAATAAAAGACACTTGAATTAGCAAAGAAGAAGTCAAACTCTCATTCTTTGCAGATGATATGATACTTGATGTGGAAAACCCAAAAGACTCCACTTCAAAACTGCTAGAGCTCATGCAGGAATTCAGTAAAGTGTCAGGATATAAAATAAATGCACAGAAATCAGTTGCATTTCTATACACCAACAACAAGAGAGAAGAAAGAGAGTTTATGGAGTTGATCCCATTTACAATTGCACCCAAAACGATAAGATACCTAGCAATGAACCTAACCAAAGAGGCAAAGAACCTGTACTCAGAAAACTATAAAGTACTCATGAAAGAAATTGAAGAAAACAGAAAGAAATGGAAAACATTCCATACTCATGGATTGGAAGAACAAATATTGTGAAAATGTCTATGCTACCTAAAGCAATCTACACATTTAATGCAATTCCTATTAAAAAAAAATCATCAGGGGCACCTGGGTGGCTCAGTTGGTTAAGCGACTGCCTTCAGCTCAGGTCATGTTCCCGGAGACCCGGGATCGAGTCCCGCATCGGGCTCCCTGCTCAGCAGGAGACCTGCTTCTCCCTCTCTCGCTCCCCCTGCTTGTGTTCCCTCTCTGGCTGTGTTTCTCTCTGTCAAATAAATAAAATCTTTTTAAAAAAATCATCAGTTTTAGTGTGGAGATTCCTTAAAATTCTAAAAATAGAGCTGCCATATGACCCTGCAATTGCACTACTGGGCATTTACCCCAAAGATACAGATGTAGTGAAAAGAAGGGCCATATGTACCCCAATGTTCATAGCAGCAATGGCCACAATCACCAAACTGTGGAAAGAACCAAGGTGCCCTTCAACAGGTGAATGGATAAAGAAGATGTGGTCCATATATACAATGGAATACTACGCCTCCACCAGAAAGGATGAATACCCAACTTTTGTAGCAACATGGACTGGATTGGAAGAGATTTTGCTGGGTGAAATAAGCCAAATAGAGAAAGTCAAGTATCACATGGTTTCACTTACTTGTGCTGCATAAGGAGTAATATAGAGGACAGTAGGAGAAAGAAAGGAAATGGGAAATAGGGTAAATCGGAGAGGGAAATAAAACATAAGAGACTTTGGACTCAGACATAAACTGAGGGTATTGGAGGGGAAGAGGGAGGGGGATGGGTGAGCCTAGTGGTGGATACTGAGGGCACGCACTGCATGGAGCACTGGGTGTGGGGCATAAACAATGAATCTTGGAACACTGAAAATAAATAAATTAATTTTAAAAAACATCAGTTTTTTTTTCAAAGATGGAGCAAATAATCCTAAAATTTATATGGAAGCAGAGAAGACCCCAAATAGCCAGGGGAATGTTGAAAAAGAAAACCAAAGTTGGTGGCATCACAATGCCACAGACTTCAAGCTCTATTACAAAGCTGTAACCATCGAGACAGTATGGTACTGGCACAAAAACAGACACACAAATCAGTGGAACAGAATAGAGAGCCCAGAAATGGACCCTCGACTCGATGGTCAACTAATCCTTGACAACGCAAGAAAGAATGTCCAATGAAAAAAAAGACAGTCTCTTCAACAAATGGCATTGGGAACATTGGACAGCCATATGCAGAAGAATGAAACTGGACCATTTATTTACACCACACACAAAAATAGACTCAAAATGGATGAAAGATCTCAATGTGAGACAGGAATCCATCAAAATTCTTGAAGAGAACACAGACAGCAACCTCTTCAACCTCAGCAGCAGCAAGTTTTTCCTAGAAACATCACTGAAGGCAAGGGAAGCAAGGACAAAAATGGACTATTGGGACTTCATCACGATCAAAAGCTTCTGCACAGGAAACAGTCAACAAAGCCAAAAGACAGCCAACAGAATGGGGGAATATATTTGCAAATGACATATCAGATAAAGGGCTAGTATCCAAAATCTGTAAAGAACTTATCAAACTCAACACCTAAAGAACAAATAAACAAATCAAGAAATGGGCAGAAGACATGAACAGACATTTCTCCATAGAAGATATCCAAATAGCCAACAGACACATGAAAAAGTCTTCAACATCATTCAGCATCAGGGAAATACAAATCAAAACCACAGTGAGATACCACCTTACACCAGTCAGATTGGCTAAAATCAACAAGTCGGGAAATGACAGATACTGGTAAGGATGCGGGCAAAGGGGAACCCTCCTACACTGCTGATGGGAATGCAAGCTGGTGCAGCCACTAGGGAAAACAGTATGGAGATTCCACAAAAAGTCGAAAATAGAGCTACTCTATGACCCAGCAATCACACTACTGGGTATTTAGCCTAAAGTTACAAATGTAGTGATCCTAAGGGGCACATGCACCCAAATGTTTATAGCTGCAATGTCCAAAATAGCCAAATCATGGAACACACACACACACACACACACACACACACACACACTGGAATACTATGCAACCCCCCAAAAGAATGAAATCCTGGCATTTGCAATGACATGGAAGGAACAGGAGGGTATTACGCTGAATGAAATAAGTCAATCAGAGAAAGACAATTATCATATGATCTCTTTGATATGAGGAATTTGAGAGTCAGGGCAGGAGTTGTGGGGGTAGGGAGGGGAAAAAATGAAACAACATGGGACTGGGGAGGGAGACAAACCATAAGAGACTCCTAATCTCAGGAAACTGAGAGTTGCTGCGGGAGGGGTAGGGTGGCTGGGGGATGGGGGATGGACGTCGGGGAGAGTATGTACTATGATGAGGCTGTGAATTGCATAAGACGGACATTCACAGACCTATACTTCTGAAGCAAATCATACATTAAATGTTAATAATTTTTTTCCTTAATTAAAAAAGGAAAAAAATAAAAATAAAATGAGCACCTTGCCAAGGAAATATGGGGAACAAAAAGCCAATCACACCTAAACTTCTCTCCGCAGGTGTGTACAGGTGTCAGTGCCCTTCCTAATGGTGCTAAAAGGGTAGACAGCTATTTAGGGACCAAGCCCAGCTCAGGTATTCGACACAGGAATTTGCATCACTCACAACTGGGGGCATGGGGAGGATGCTTTCTGCACCAGTCAGGTTAGCACATACTTTTGGTTGGTGGCACTAATCAAAATGATAACTATAAATAAACTTTATGGTAACAATAGCTCTCCTTAAAAAATCTTCAGTACCATGATAGATGGGAGTCTAACATTGTGTACCATATACAAATATATAAAATTTGTACAAATAAGTGGATGTATATATGAGTTAACCTCTAGGCTAAATCGAAGGGCAGATGTGCAGAGGGGCATCTTGGATTTGCCATTTTTCCCCCACTGTAGTTATGTAGTTATTTAAACTATAACTCCGCATAAGCAGTCCTCAAGGTTTCATGCATATGTAACACCTTCCTGTATTCTAAGTAAATTCAGGATAAGGCATTGGGTAGGCATCAATTCTAAAAGCAATGTCCTAGATCGTAGGGTTACCCTTTTATTCATTCTGATTAATGGCCTATGCAAACATCATTTTTAAAAGAATACTCCAGAGATTTAATGAGAGATTAAGTAATTTTCAAAGTATTACAAATACAAGTGAAATTCCATCCGAAAAGATGGAAAGAAATGGTGCAGAGATTCTGCTGAATTTGTATGTGCTGGTTATTGATCAAATGAATAGAAAGAGGTCCCATATTTGAGACATCCATTAATGCCTCACTATTGGCATGGGGGGGGTGTTCCTCTTCCCCTTGTCCTCCTTTGGGAGAATCTGCTGCTCCCTGCCCCCTCCCTGCACTTTCTCCCACGCAACGGTGGGAAGCTGGCTCCTCTGGAGAATAGTTATATAGTTAAAGGTTGGAGGGAGGATGTTGATGCCAAGGCCAGGGGCAAATGCCCACTCTCTGGCAAAGCATTAAGCCTAGATGGAACGAAAACTTTTAAAAAGCAGACAGAGAGTAGCCTACAACCTATCTATACTAAAAGTGGCAAGTTCTAATTCAGATACAATATATCCCGCCACTCGATACGCGTTTGAGGGCTTTGAAATTCTGTCTGCTAAACTCACCTTCCAAATCAGAGTCAGACTGAGTTTTTAAAGCACTACCTGGTACTCTCTGTATTAGACCTCAATTTTGAAATGTATCACCTATTTGAAGATAGAACCGATAAAATCCTTTTAAATTATTTCCCAACATGTGTCTATAAAGCATATACATCTACAAGATTGTTTTCCTGAAGGCAACTGAACATAAACTAATGTTAACGCACATGTCTGCCTGGCCGCCTCGGATACCAGAGCTCGAGCGTAGCACCGAGCCGATGATTCAGCTGAAGCAGTGTTTAGCAGCCGAAGGTTCACATAGGACGACTGCAGGGAACTGAACAGATACTGTCTTCACGCACTTGCATGACACCTGCCTGGAAACAGAGGACAAGGACCGTCCGCTCTGACCCCATTTTGTTCCCTGTAGGGAAACCCCAGACCTGTAACATTCAGGAGGAAGCACGGCTGTCTCCTGACTTCCTGGGTGCTGCTTCCTGAGCCCGTCAGTGTGATGCCTCCCCACCACGTGCACCTGCTCTACCAGCGGGAAAAAAGGAAAAGGTGTAGAAGGATGGAACGAAAACTCTGCCATGTAGTGGGAGGTTTAAAGCACACAAGGAGGGCTGAAGGTGTCGGCTTTGAAGGGAAGGGACCATGGGCAGGATGTGCATCTGGAGGAGAAGCATCTGGAGCCATACCTAAGAGGATAGGACAGAGGGGGCCAGTCAAGACATCTGAGCAGTTTCTGTAAAGGAAGTCGAGTATTCATCTGCTCAGTTATTCGTTTATTCATTTGACAAATATTTATGAGACAATCGTTAAGTTCCAGGTTGTAGGGAATAACTCAGTGAATAACTCGAAAGCATCCATGTTCTCAGTTTTCATTCTAGCAAAAGTAGAGGAAAGGCCATAAATAAACAAACCATTAGAGCAATAGGGTATTTTCAGATAATGGTAAATACTTTTTAAAAAACGAAGCAGGGAAAATAAAGCACAAAATACACACTTGGGAAAATCTCTGGATCACATGGTCAGAGCAGCATCTCTGCAAGAGTCCTGAAGTTCAGGAAGGAGAGACACAGATGGCAGAAGTGTTCTCAGAAACAGCAAACTCGAACAGAAGTCCTGGGCCAGGAATGTAATGAGCAGTGAGATGTTGTGTGTCATTACAACATCCAGGATTTTCAGAAGACCTGATAATGCAAAGAGACTTTAAAATGCTTATCAGCACCACATCTGGACGGGTTCTGCCAGTCTTTTAATTAGAAGGAGGAGCAAAGCAGAAGCTTGGGAGCCCCTATCCCTCCATTCATGGTGGGACTCCCCTGAGGAAATCCATGGGGGCTGATCTCAGAGTGCATCCCAGCAACAGGTGCTAAAGAGTGAGAACAGCTCTGAAGTTTTCGTGGAGAAAGCCACAGATCTGAGCACTGTGCTCAGCCAAACTGCCTGATGTTATATTTATATATATAAGCCCTTTGAAAATATATCTGACTTGTATCTTTTTGGAAGATAATAGTGTGTGCCGGGATGATGAGGAGGAACTGCGGAAAAATTCAAAATTCATTCCTGAATATCAGGGGAATGTTAGGTATAACCAAATTGTCCCTAGGGGAATAAAAGGCCATGTCTGCAAAGCCTGTCCTTCTGCGTTGGGCACAATATCACCTCCATTGTCAGGTTTGATTCATGACCACATTAGACATTTAAATGTAGTTCCTGTCTAAATTGTTTCCCCTTATTATATGAACGCTCTCACAATGAAACCAAGGAGATTCATCTGAAAGAGCCTTTCCTTTGGGCAGTACATACACAGGTTGAAGATCTCTGGCAGAGTGGGGTCACCAGCTGTGTCTGTGTCCAGTGACTAGGAATGCCCCATCCGCCCAAACATAGTGACTTAAGGCAAGATCAACCTTCATTTGTCCCCTCACCAGTTGGCTTCTTGGTGGGTCTCCATGAAGACAGCCTGTCCGCTTTACCTGCAAGCCTGGGGATAGCGCTCAGTCTGGACCTGGGAGCTGGGGCTGGGCCCACACTGAACTCCTCGGACTTCTTCTTCTGCCTGTGCACCTCTGGCCATGGAGCATCAGGGTGGACGACACCCTACAGGCAATTCAAGACCCCCAGGCTGCACATCCCAGGGTAGAGAGGGAGCCTGGCCAGGGAAGAAGACAGGAGGCACTGTGTGCTAGTGTCCTGCGTGCTCTTCCCCAGAAGGGAGCCCAGAGGCCAGCACAGGGTCGTGGGAAGAGTACCATGTGGTGACAGTCACACCAGAGACTGCACACAGGCATGAAAGCCACTGGTGCCTGCAAGAAAATATTGACAGAGAAAATATGTAAATGCAATATCAACAGACATCGATGGTTGGACTTTCTCAATATTCTTCAGTAAACTCCTGCTTTAAAAAAAAAAAAGTTAAAATTCAGAATGAAATAACTGTGCAAGGCTTTCTTTAATGCCTGGCTCTGACACCTGTCCTCCATCTTCTCCCTGATCCCTCTCTTCTCATATCCTACCTCTGGGTCTCCTAAACACACCTGTCTCTCAATAATAACCCACAGTCAGGGGCAACTTGATGAGAACCACTAAGGATCCAAGAGCAGGTACAAACCTGGATTTCCGTCTTGTTGTTCACCAGGTACATGAACTTGGGAAGTCCACTGGACTGCTCTGAGCCTCAGACTCCTTAAAAGGAACTCCAAATGCCTAACTCATGGGGATATTGTGAGGATTGAATGGGCCATATTTACAAAACGCTTGCAGAATGCAGCATGCCCTGGAAGGAACTCACTGGCACAGCCTACCTCCAGGAGAAGGGTCTGCATAGACGGCTCTACCAGACAGCAAACTGAAGCCAGCACAGTGCCGGCGCTTTGCATTCATAAGGTCGCACACCCATACACACACCCCACAGGAAAGATAAGGCGATGTTACAGGCATTCTAGACTGGGATGGCATTTTCAATTTCAGAGCAAAATGGTGTTTTTCCACCTTCCAGAGAACACTCATCTCCTCGTTACCAATTTCAAAAGGAGAAAATTAATATGTAGCTTGCAACAAGCCTGAAGAGAGAAAAAGAACCAATCAATCAGCCCATGCCATCCACCATGTAGAGAAAGCCAGAAGCCACAAGAAGCCGGGTGTGCAAACTGTGTGTATTAGAGCAGAAGAAGGCCATCTCCTTAATGACAGGGGTGCCCATTGTGCATTAGCGAATTTCACAAATTAGCAAGTAAGGAAAAAACATAATGAAAAGAATTAGAGACACCGAATTGTGGCATGTGCTGTGTTCATTTATTTTGACAAGTATAATTTAGTTTAACTTATTTAGGGTAATATTTCATAGTGTATTAATGAGTGTGCTCTTGTCTCTTTTGTAAGAGTAGTGAAATAGTAGTGATATGGAACCTCACTGCTGCTCTCTGTTACTCAGCTGCTCCTCACAAGAGGTGAGAGGTTGTGCTCCATGGTTGGGTGGGGGGAAGGGGGAATAGCCGTGGGACAGGGACCTAGAATTCACAAGGGACTACAATGAAGACAGAGCTGTGTTCATTGAAAAGTGAGTAAACACAGATTTAAAGAGATGTACCCGAATAGTAGTCTTCTTCTGGAATGATCTAAAACTGATGCTTCTCTGGGAAATCAGAGTTATCATTTTTAAAGGAATTCCATATGTCAAGAACCAGTACCCCTAGTTGTCCCATTTCTACCATTGAGTCTCTCTTCCTCCAAAAGAAGAAGGCGGAGAACATAAGTTAGGCTTCTTCTTGATTTCATTTCCTCCCCATCCATTCATGAACACTGTCCTCATGATTCATACCCAGTCCTCTATTCCAATTCCTTTATGCTTATCCCCACCCCCGGAGTGTGAGATAGCCCCGATGCTCATGTCCAGCTTCTCCGTCCTTTGTCCCCCTTCCATGGCATGCTTGTTCATGTTAGACGGACCTTCTTTAAAATGTGCCTGTGAACATGTCAGCACTCAGCTCAAGAAACTTCCATGGTTCTTCTATGTTGTATTCTTGTGTTGCGAGACTGAGATTCAAGACCCTCCACAGGACCCTGCCTCTTTCTGTCTACACATATTTCCTCTAACTCTCATAGAAACCTGGTTTTCTAGTCTACAGGTGGTGTTGGGTGAAGGAGTTCATTGGAATTGTCTCTGCGACTACAAATGACCAGATTGACTCTAGGTTCCCCTTTACCTCCATTTTACCCTCTTTACCTTGTTTACTTTTCAATCTACTTTTTTTTAAAGATTTATTAATTTGTTTGTTTGTTTATGAGAGGGCGAGCATGCAAGGGGGGAGAGAAACAGAGGGAGAGAGTCTCGAGCAGGCTCCCTGCTGAGCACGGAGCCCCACGTGGGCCTTGATCTCACAAACCTGAGCCAAAATCAAAAGTCAGTATCTTAACCAACTGAGCCACCCAGGAACCCCTCAATCTATTCTTGAATCCACAGACATTACTCAACCAAAGTTCCCCTGATATGTCAGATATGCAAGTCTAGGGGAGTTGCCCTCCTGGTCCGATGGACACTTTCAGTGACCTCTCTCCTCGGCAATCTCTCCTGTTAGCTTTTGTGACATTTTTCTTTTCTGGATCTCCCCTGCCTTCTCTTACCACTTGCTCCCAGTCTGCTTCTGTGGTCTCTTTCTTCTGACTTTCCTTAATTTTATTATGCCAAGGTTTTTACAGTTATCTTCTTGCTACTTTTATTCTCATGGCTCATCTACCAGGTGTATGACTATTCTGGAAATTTTCTGATTTACATGTCTACATTTCAGCCCAGGTCTGGAGCTCCCGGCCGGGAATGTTTCTTTGGTACCTCAACTAAAATCGACACATACTGAAATTGTGACATCACCCTCAAACACCTTTTTTTTCCCTCTGCATTCCCTGGCTCACCAGCTGCCTCAACTTAACATATCCCAAGTCTCCAAACCCTCCTCACTGCAGCTAAAACCACTAATGTTATCCTTAAATTACCCTAGAATCTACCATCACTGCATTAGCCCAGACCTTCATTGCCTCTTTTCCTTTGAAAGAGTTGCCTCAATTTGTTGGGTCTCACTTTTCTTCCCCATTGAGTCCATCCTTGAACAGAGTCATCAAGATATGAATTCAGCGTCAAGGTTCCTTTTGAGCCTCCCCAACTGGATTCTTTTCAGTAGTTTCTAAAGTCTTTCACTGGAAACCCACACTTGGGCTGTGAACTGTGTGGGCTCTATGACAGTCTAGAAGGTGCTTCCTGTCCTACTTTAATCCTCATCATTCTTCTAGCTGATCCTCACACAGCTCAAAATCCACCTTCCCTGACTCCGACCCTCCTCAGAAGTGAGAGCTCCTGAGAAGACCTCTCTCCCATTCCTCACCGTATCATCCTATACATTGTCTACCTGTTTTCTTTTCCTCCGAATCATGCATTTTAAGAGCAAAAAGATTGTCTTATAAATCTTTATGGTCCCAGTGTTCATCCCAGTGTCTGGTGCATTATAGATGATCAACATTGCCTTAGTGAATAAACAAATAAGTCTATGTTTTATAATATTATATTATAGCATTTTGCACTCCCCTCCTGGAGCACCAGCATGAAAGAATTTGCTGTCCTTCATCACATATGCTCTAGTTGCTAATCTCGTGTTTGGACGGTATCTGTGGCTCCACGTTGAGCCCATGAGGGTCTGTTACAGACAGCACCTGGCATGACCGAGGGAAAATACAGCCAGAGTCCCAGCCAGTGCCCGAGCACTGTCCTCATTCCCTCCCTTTGGATTCACTGTCCCACCATTTAACACTTGAACTCTTAGCTGCTGAGATTTGGAGTGAGGGGCTAATTAGTCAACAAGACATGACAACATCCTGCTACAGTGAGATTACACACACCTACGGGTGTTAGCAGACGCAGAGTAAAACCCCGCGACTTGAGAGACCTGAAAATAGCGTTATCTTCCGACAGCACATGGGAGAATGCTCCAAGAGATAAAACACACAAGACGAATGGTGCCTCTGATTGAAATGCACTGGAAGAATGGGGCCCGTAGAATTCCAAATACACTTTCTGGTCCAATGTTCCTCCTACGTGGACATGGTGAAGTGGATTGACAAAGAATTGTGAGTATTTTTAAAGAGTAGAAAGAATGCATTCTCTCTAGAGGGGCATACTCCAGAGACCATAAAAACCTACCGACATCACACCACTGTGTTATAGTTTCTGGTCTGCTTATAATTTGTTATTTATTTCTTAATATTAATGCAAAATGCATATGTCTTTATTTGGTGAAGGATGTTTAGAAACCCCAGGGTATCATTTCCACGTAATTATATTTCTAATTATAATGATATTTGTGATGTCGCAGAAAAATCGAAGCCCCTCGGATTCTGGAGCAGGTTCCCAGAGCCTTAGAGCACACGGCTAGTCCTCGTCGGGTCCACACTGCGTGTTCTCCGTTTCTTATCCGTTCTGACCTTCACACAGCCGCCTTCCTTCAGAGGGATGCAGGTGGCAGCCACCGCACGCTCATGGGACCGCCACATAACATCCCCATGCTGGGATGAGCCTTGAGTGACAGGCTAAGGAGCTTATTCCATAAGTGCTGGAAAGCACAAGCTTTGTTTATGGAAAATCCATTTGGAGGCAGGTGGAAGACAGATTGGAGGATGAGAACCAACCTGGAGGCAGGAAGCCCAGTTGATGCTTTTGCGATTGTGTGGCAAGAATGATATAAGTCTGAACCTGAGCAGTGGCAATGGTCAGGAGAGAGGCCGCCCCAATAAATTGAAGGGGTGCACATGGGAAGAGACTAGCTTTCTAGTTTGGCTAATTATGGGGATGCCATTAATTAAAGGTGGGCAATACAGGGAAGCAGAGGCTGTGAAGGAGAGTCAGGAGCAGAGAAGGCAGATGGTCCATTCCTTTGCTCCCGTTGACATGGGGGGTGGGGGGATGGGGGGAGGGCTGGGGATTCACAGGCAGAGCTGACCGGCAGGCTTCAAGCTATGTGTTCAGGTTCAACCGAGAGATGTAAGCAAGATACAAATGTTTCAGACTCACAATCTTAAAATTGGAAACAAAAATCTTAGTTGCCAATAGGAGGGTTGAGAAAGAAAGGATAGCATTAGGTGAGGGGAGGAACTGAAGGAGTTGTGGGAAATCACAAGTCTTAGCAAGCCTATGGAGACTGAGCAGGACTGGAAAATGACTGGAGAAGGAAGGAGGGACATCTGGGGACATTGCAGGATCCTCATGGGCACAGCAGCCCCCCACCCTTCATCATGGGAGAGGGCAAGAGCTGGGGTTCGGGTCTGGCACAGTCACGCTCCTACACCTGT
>PITA01027427.1:0-12575 GCA_004023965.1 Spilogale gracilis | reverse complement strand
ATGACCTATTATTTTTCTCTTTCTTTGCAGTCATTTTCTGGTTTATACATTAAAAGTTGCAGTTGTTCTATAAAATTAGCTGGATATATCCTCTGAAATAATGTACTAAAATATGGGAATTATCTGCTCTTAAAAGTTTAACAGAATACTCCAGAGTCTATTGCCTTTTGGGGAGATATGTCTTTTACTCCTATGACATTTTATTCTATGCTTACTGATCTATTCAGATTTTCTAATTTTTTTCTGCCAATTTTTATGATTCATTTTTCTACTGTATCTATGTTATAGTAGAGATTGGTATAAATTTGTACATAGTAGTCTCTTATTTAAAAAAATCATCTGTATTTGTTAATTATGTCTCCCTCCATGGGCTTGTCTCCCTCTCCACACTGATCATCTTGCCAAAGATTCATCTATTTAATGAGTCTTTAAAATATGCATATTTAATGATCTTAATCAATCCTACTGCATTTTTCTTTTGTTTTGCATTTGTGTTTATCAGAGTTCTCCAGAGAAAATATACATAATTTGTAGATAGATAGACAGATAGATACATATAGATAGATTTAGTATAGAAATTTGCTCATTAGCTAGCTCATGGAGGCTGAGAAGTCCCGTGATCTGTCATCTGGAAGCTGGACACCAAGGAAAACTATTGGTATGTTTCCGTCTGCATCCAAAGGCCCCAAAACCACGAGAGCCAAGGTCCAAGGGCAGGAGATGGTGGGCGTTCCAGCTCAAGCAGGGAGCAAATTCGCCCTTCCTTTACCTTTCTGTTCTATCTAGGCCCAATTTGGGTTGGATGATGTGCCCGTGTTGGTGAAGGTGGATCCCCTCCCTCAGTCTACTGATTGGAATGTGGCCCACTTCTGGAAACACCCTCCCCGACACAGGGAGAAATAATGTTTCATCTAGCGGCTCCTTCGGCATCCCTGAAGTCAATCAAGTTGACACATGAAATTAACCATCAGACTATCTTACTGTTTTCTGCTTTTATCTTCATTATATTTTCTCTCTTCCCTCTCTTTGGGTACTGCCATTCAGTGTTGATGACGAAATCACAAGCCATATCCAGGGACAAAACCTGTGAACAAGAAAGTCTATAAACTAAGTGACCTTAGCTTTTTACTAAATAAATTCCCTGACCAGTTTCAAATGTCTTACCTTGGATCCATTTAGAAAGTGTACTGATTCATTGTTAGTTTAGCTCTGTATATGAGTTTAAGATCCAGTTATCTCACATCAACTCTGAAGACATTACCCGACCGTCATCTTGCCTATGGGACATTAGCCTCCCTGAAAAACGGACCAACTTTCGTGAGTTGCTTATAATGAATAGAAAGTAAAGCTGCCTAACATTTGAGACTCTGCCATAGGAAGTAATGCAGCCGACATCTAATCTCTCTTGGGCTGCTCGCTTTGGGAACGCTGCGACCATTCTGTGAGGAAGCCCACGCCACGTGATAGGATGACACGTAAGGGTTCTAGCTGATAGTGTCAAACTTAGGTCCCTGCCAAAGGCCCGCAGCAACCACTGGGAGAGTAAGGAAGCCTTCGAGAAACCTCCAGCCCCACCACTGACCAACTGCACCTGCATGAGAAACCCTAATGACACACACCTAACCAACCCTAATTGACGCCCAGAAATCACAAGTTGGACCTCCTGACCCTGCTGTTGACTGGCTGAGTGACTGTGGGCAAATTATGTAACTTCTCCATAAAATGGTGCTATTAATACCTGCACCACAAGGATGTTATGAGAATTAATCAAGATAATAACTCTCCAAGGTAGGTATTATTGAGCTTATTTTACCCATGAGAACGTGTACTGGGAAAGGTCAAATAAACCGCTCCAAGTCAGTCAGGTATATGAGAGACAGAATGTGTGAGTTTAAACTTGAATCTGACTCTAAAACCTGTTCCCTCTACCATTATTCAATTTCATTGCTAAAATTGATCACCATAGCAACTCATTAACCTCCCTAGTCTCACACAAGGACCTAAAGAGACGGTGCCATCCCTTTGCACGTCTAGGATTAATTTGAGCCAGACTTGGCAGCGGGCTAAAGTTGTGATGCCATCTAAAGCAGAAGAGGAAAAAAACCCAAAAAACAAAAAGCACGGATCATGGGTTTTGAATACTTCAGCCCACAAGGAGGATAAGCAGACATCACACTGTGTCCGTGTGATGTGAGAGAGAACAGCAAGTTCATTTGGCCTCACTTTGTTGTAATGTTTTTGGAAAATGATTTTTACCAAAATAGCATGCCACGTATGAACCTTGTTCAAGTGCCAGAGTTGATCTTGGAACCAGAATGAAGTTATATTGCATATATTCGTAGAGGGATTCAGCATATGGTAATGAGGAGAAGGGAGCAGAGTAGCAAAGAAGGGAGGATAGTGAGGGTGAGTAGAGTCTTAAAGCGAAAGAATTTATATGCTCTTAAAACCCCTGCGTAAAACTTCTTTGCACTGATGGATCATGTATGTCAGCATAGGTTAAAATGATGTCACAAACTAAAGATAAGCAACACCCCCAGCAAAAAGCATGTTTTCTCTGAATGCATGTCCCTGGAGAAGCAATCCTATTGTGAATCCAAAAGATGACATTGAGGTCTACCTCTGACACATAAAAGCATAGTGAGGAGAACTTAGGGGCGCCTGGGAGGCTCAGTCTTTAAGCGTCTCCCTTCGGCTCAGGTCATGATCCTGGGAGTCCCAGGATCGAGCCCCTCATTGGGTTCCCTGCTTGGCAGGAAGCCTGCTTCTCCCTCTCTCACTCCCCCTGCTTGTGTTCCCTCTCTTGCTGTGTCTCTCTCTGTCAAACAGATAAAAATCTTAAAATGAATAAATAAATAAAAGAAAGGAGAGCTTATTTCAGTCTCTGCTCTAGCAATAGTTTGCAGCTGAAAGACAGATTTCCCCCTCCTCCTCATTGTTGTCATTGTGACCATCACCAATTAATTTGTCAAGTATTTAATATACATAATATGTAATAGGACTACTATGTAATATACTACTATGGACCAAGCAGAGTTCTTTTTTAAAAAATTATTTTATTTTATTTTTTCAGTGTTCCAAGATTCATTGTTTATGCACCACACCCAGTGCTCCATGCAATACGTGCCCTCAGTCCCCACCACCAGGCTCAACCATCCCCCTACCCCCACCCTTCCAAAACCCTTAGTTTATTAGAGCCCCAGATCTCTCATGCTTTATCTCCCTCTCTGATTTACCCCACTTCTGCTTTCCTTCTTTTAATGTCCTCCATGTTACTCCTTATGCTCCACAAGTAAGTGAAACCATATGATAATTGACTTTCTCTGCTTGGTTTATTTCACTCAGTATAATCTCCTACAGTTCTGTCCATGTTGCTACAAAAGTTGGGTATTCACCCTTTCTGATGGAGGCGTAGTATTCCATTGTATATATGGACCACATCTTCTTTATCCATTTATCTGTTGATGGGCACCTTGGCTCTTTCCACAGTTTGGTGATTGTGGCCATTGCTGGGATGAACATTGGGGTACATATGGCCCTTCTTTTCACTACATCTGTATCTTTGGGGTAAATGCCCAGTAGTGGACCAAGCAGATTTTTAAATACTTCTTGTGTATTATCTCTTTTAATGCTCAAAACAATGTTGTAAATGCTTTTTAATGCCTATTTTACGGATGAACAAATTGAGACAAAGAGAAACAAATTTGTCAAGAGGTAGGAAATTTAGGTCGTACATGAGATAAAATTCAAATTTAGAGCCCAAGGTCTTAACTGGTTAGCTATTTATTATTATTATTAACATCATTATTAATTATAGATAATATTTTTGGATACATATGCCAGGCTTAATGCAAAGCCCTTAACCGTGAGTAAGGCAGAGGGACCAAAGAAAGTGGAAAAGGAGTGGTTTTCTTCAAAGTGTGGGTCAATATTATTTAATTCCTTGCCTCTTCTTTATTATTCCTTAGTGGATTCTTTGGGTCCTTTGCTATGACATCTAAACTCATGGGTTCATAGAAGGGTGACTCAATCGGTTAATTAAACATCCAACTCTTGGTTTTAGCACAGGTCGTGATCTCAGGGTCACAAGATGAGCTCTGCCTGGGCTCTGTGCTTAGCGGGGAGTCTGCTTGAAGATTTCTCTTCCTCTGCCCCTCCCCTCACTCTCTCTCTCTGTCAAATAAATAAATAAATAAATCTTAAAAACAAAACAAAACAAAAAACAAACTCATGGGTTCAAAGAAAGCTAAAACCAGGAGGGATTCTGGGCCTTTTCTCCTAGCTCCTAATTTAGCAGATGAAATCTGGACATCTATAGAATATGAGGACTGTTTTCTGTCCTCTGGTGGCAGGAGTGAAATTATGCAAATTTATTTTCATATTACCAGAAGCTTTGCCTGTGACTCACCATATGACCAAGCTTCTAATTTTATCAGGCCTCAGTCTTCTTGTCCATGTGAGGAGCTCAGTGTGTGACAGCCCAGCGTCTTCACAGCTGTGGTCTGGGTGCAACGCCGGCCGTGCGGCAGGACACCCTCAGATTGGTGCCGGTTCATCCCAGCATCAGGAGATACAGCACTTCCTTTTTCTTTTTTTTAAGATTTGTGTATTTGAGAGAGAGAGAGGGAGTGTGTGCGTGTGTAGGGGGTGGGCAGAGGAAGTAAAAGAGTCTTTCAAGCAGATTCCCCACTGAGCACAGAACCCCAGGCGAGGCTCAGTGCCGTGACCCTGAGATCGCAACCTGAGCTGACACCCAGAGCCGGCCACCCACCCAGCTGTGCCACTCGGGGGCCGTAGAGCGCAGAGAGTCCATCTTCTCTCAATCAGACCACGCTGTCTGCACCAGTGCCGCTCCACACGTGGGCTAAGAACACCCGCTGGGAGTCCTGGTTATCAAAGGCATGGGCGTGGCAATTAAGCATCGCTGAGTCCCAGGCTTCTCCTTTCGTCCCCCCACCGTTACCGATCTGAAGGTCTCACTTTGGAGGCAGTGTGTCTTCAACGTCCACCTACTTCTCTCTCTCTGTCTTCCTGTTTTTAATAAAGAACCTTCCAGGACAACATATCTCCCTAAAATTTAGTAACATTGTTTAATGTTTTCCTTGTATTTGTTTTTGTTTTGCTTCTATTTGTGCCAACTTTTTTGCACAAATAGCAGGGTACGGAAAAGGCTTAAAAATAAACTTATTTAAATGAAAAAGTTGAAGGAAAAATGTCGAGTACATAACAGGGAGAGAGATATATAAATAAAATAAATATTTATATCTTATATAGTATAAATAAATTCTATAATAGACATATATATTATATATTATAAATAAATATCAGATATCTATTGCTATATAACAGAGCACTCCAAAAGTTGGACTCAAAATTACCCATTTCATTTAGATTACTAATCCACAGGTGGGCAATTTTGGCTAGATTCAGTTGGGTGGTTCTTCCAGCTGGCTCTTTCAAGCATTTGCAATTGGTTGAAGCTTACAGATTCCTTCTCAGAATAGTATTTTCAGAGGCATAAAATAAAATATATAGAGTTACAAAATTATATGGAAATACAGTATCAAAATATTATAACATTTTAATATATTATATATTTTATTATTTCTATTTTTGTATTTGTATTTATATTATTAATCACATTTATATATTATATAATTTGTATAATATATTACATATATTATAACATCAAAACCACAATGAGACATCACCTCACACCTGTCAGAATGGCTGAAATAAAAAAGACAAGAATCAGTAAGTGTTGGCAAGGATATGGAGAAGTAGGAGCCCTCATGCTTTGTTGGTAGGAATGCAAACTGGTGTAGCCACTCTGGAAAAGAGTATGGAGTTTCCTTAAAAAATTAAAAATAGAACTAGCTTAAGATCCAGTAATTGCACTACTGAGCATTTACTCAAAGAGAGGAAAAGCACTAATTCAAAAGAATATATGCATCCCATGTTTATTGCAACATTATTTACAATAGCCAAATTATTAGATGAATGGATAAAGAAGATATCATTTATATATATATGAACAAAACGTCATACACATAAAGGATTAACTATTGTAATTTTGAATAATTTTGAATAACAGTATTTCAAGAGTTCTGGAACAGCTTTAATGTGTTATAAAAATATTTATTATTTCTATTGATACCAAAGTCATAGATTCTTTTTTCTTTTTTTCTTAAGCTTTGAGAGAGAAACAGTACAAGAGCAAGGGGGAGAAGGAGAGAGAGAAGCAGGCTCCCAGCTGAGCAGGGAGCTGGATGTGGGACTTGATCCCAGGCCCCAGGATCATGACCTGAACCAAAGACAGATGCTTAACCACTGAGCCACCCAGATGCCCCAAAGCCATGGATCCTAATAAGATGACTGTTAATTGTTGCCTAAATTCATAACAGACATAAATGTTCAATTTCATTCAGAAGATAATAAAAAACAAAGATTCCATCTTTTTTCCTCTCTCTCTCTCCTCTCTCTCTCTCTCTCTCTCTCTCTCTCTCTCTCTCTCTCTTGCATTCTAGTTCATAGTTCTGCTCCACATGAAAGGGAAAATCTGCTCATCGGTTAGGGCTGCATTCCTTGCAATTTTTTTTTTTTTAACTTTAGAAAAGCAGAAGTGTTTTTGTCAGAAATCTGGGGAAATAGTGGTTCTACCTTGATGAATATCTGTATTTTCAAATTCTCATCGACTTTTATTGCTTGGGAGTTTTTACAGGCTACCTATTGTTAGTTGTGTTTCGTGTAACAAAATGTTCCTCCTGACTCAGATCTGAGTTACTTTGGCATTCTACTAAAGCTTCAGAGAGCTGTCTTTGGTCTTTATCGTCATTCCATATAAAGCTTCATTGACATTCTCAATTCCCTAAATATTTCCAAAGGATTTTCTGATGCTGGGAGTAGGTGTCTGTCTTTCTAACACATTTGCTTATTGCACTGACCTGAGTGTGAAGGTTGTGGGGTTGGAAAGGGCGTGCCCCAGAAGTGAATGAATAAGGAGGAATGAAGGATGAATAGATGAGACCTCACCTCCCCTGGGATGATGAAGATTTTGTGGCAGTGTCTAGGAAATGTTGGAGGGGCTGAGTGTAAGGGCTGTCCACACATACTCAGAAAGTGCTGTTCCCTCCCACTCCTCTACCCTTTTTGGGGAAAGTCATGCCTCTGCCCCTTCTGGATAATTTTCTTTTTAAAAATATTTTATTTGTTTATTTATTGAGAGAGTGAGTGAGTGAGAGAGAGCATGTGAGGGGAGAAGGTCAGAGGGAGAAGCAGACTCCCCACGGAGCTGGTAGCCCGACATGGGACTCGATCCCAGGACTCCAGGGTCATGACCTGAGCTGAAGGCAGTGGCTTAACCAATTAAGCCACCCAGGTGCCCCTCTTCTGGATAATTTTCTAAGTATCATGGGTAGAGGGGACATCACAAAAAGATTCAAGAAATAAAAACATCCTGAAATAGCAGCTCCTTTGTTTCTGAGGACTTTATGTCGATATTTATCATACTTCACTATGTGGGATGCATTAGGGGGTAGAGGACATTGATGTCAGAACATCTGATTCCTATATTATTGTTTAAATGTTTGCAGTGAGTCCGCCTGGGTGGCTCAGAGGGTTACAGCCTCTGCCTTCAGCTCAGGTCATGATCTCAGGGTCCTAGGATTGAGTCCCACAAAGGGCTCTCTGCTCAGTGGGAAGCCTGCATCTCCCTCTTTCTCTGCCTGCCTCTCTGCCTATTTGTGATCTCGCTCTCTGTCAAATAAATAAATAAAAAATCTTTAAGTGTTTGCAGTGCACAAAAATATTTCCATTTGGAGCAGACTAAAAGAGTGGAAAGCTGAGAATGAAAAAAAGCAAAAAATCATGCTGATTATGCACAGCCGAGTGACCTATGCTGGCTGAGAAGTTTTCGTCTCTGCATTAGAACTGTAAACAGAACTCTCTGCAGAAGAAAGTAAGATGTACAAATACGATGATATATGGCCAAACCAGTCAGCCAAGAAAGAAGGCTGTTATTTTGGGTGAGTTGAGAATGCAGAGGTTCCAATGGCTCTCACGGGGATTAAGAAGATGAAGCTAGCATTTTCTCCAGGCAGGATTAAATGAGGGATGGCAGGGCTTCAAAACTAAGTCATCATTTGTATCTGGTTGCCTTTTTGTTCCTACTGCATCATCAAATATCCATGATTCATTCAAAGCATTGTTTGTTTTACTTGTCTTTATTTTTTTTAAGATTTTAATTTTATTTATTTTAGAGAGAAACCATGAGTGAGCCGGGCGGGGGGGGAGCGGAAAGGAAAGGAAAGAGAATCTGAAGCAGACTCTGTGCTCAGCGAGGAGCCCCATGTGGGGCTTGATCCCACAACCATGAGATCATGATCTGAGCCAAAATCGAGTTGGGTGCTTAGCAGACTGAGCCACCCAGGCGTCTGTTATCTAATTTTTTGTAGGCTACATAAGTATCAAGTGTTTGTGGCAGAGAACTCAAGCAATACAAGTGAAAACAAAAAATTCTTTCTCCCTCTACCAATCTCATCCCTCAAGGTAATAACCTTTAGAAATGTAGTGTGTACCCTTACCTTCTAGATTTCTAAGTGTCTATACGCACATAGAATCAAAATATTATTCTGTACTGCAGACTAATGGTCTGCAATCTGCTTATTTCACTTAAAATAACTCTCGCTCACCTCCCCATGTTTATATTAGAGGGAACCTCCAATTATTATTATTATTATTATTTTACAACTGTGCTGTATGAATACCCATTGTATGGTTACCCGGTTGTTTATTTAACATTCTCCTTGTGTCTGGAATTTGGGTTGTTCCCCAGTCAGCAAATGTGAGTGGGGAGTTTGTGTTCCACTAGAGATGTTGTGAAGGAGCACAAGAGATCTAAGGAGCTGCTTCTTGTCTCAGGGAGTTTGAGGCTGAGTATGAGTCAGATATACCGTGTAACAAATAGCCTTTACCCTTCCACTGAAAATGCTAGGAGTTCCCAGTGCTGCAGAATCGAATAGCAAGCTGAATGAAAACAGCCCCCCAAAGAAAGACATTGTGGGAGAGCATTTTATCAGTTAAAAAAATCCAACATATCAAAACAGAACCACTAAAGGGCAGTTCTTCAAAGCATAAAGACTTTTCCTACCAAATGTTTGATTTGTTAAGTGCCCTTCTAGTACTTAAGTCTTGATTTTTGTACCCACAGCTCTTGGACACAGTTGAGTCAAAAACAAGCTTGAATATTGGGAGCCCCTGAAGGTTGGAGCTGTATCTCCATCTCCTGAGATATTTAAGTGGAAAAATAGCATTTGGTAAGCTTAAAAGGGATTTTCAAAATGCAGGTATGTCAGGAATTCAGTCCCATTTCAAATCATCTTAGGCTCATTTGTTTCCAAGCCTCTTGGCCACTTTTTCCAAAGAGCTTTCACTATGGAGACAGGTTCATCTCACGTAGGTTCTCACAACCCTCCTGGCCACAGCCAACACTGTACAAGAATGACCTCCAGTGCCTTGTCTCAGGTCCACACCTTGACCCTCTTATCTTTTACACAAGTCTCAGTTGCCACGAAGCTTAAGATACATCAGCATCTCCTTGGTGCTCGTGGGGCGGCACCCTAAAGTTCAGGGGAGTTAGTGCCTCATGGCATAAATCTTTGATCAGTGATTGTTGAAGCCTAGTGAATAAATTCTCCTCCCTCCTGCTTCAACCCCCTCTGGACAGACTGTCTTAGGATGCAGTGGCCTTACAGCCTCCCAGAAGACAGTTCCACCAGGTGGTGCAATTAGTTAGTTTTACGATGAAGCCGGGGTCACCTCTGTGGCACACCCCGTCATGTTTGCTCTGTTTTCTGAAAACTCACACTAAGACAGCACAGTCTTAACAAAGAGAGGTAAAGTTAGATATATCATAATTTGCTTATTACCTAAATTATAGCCTCTATTTATTGAGCACCTACTAAGTGCCCAGCAATTTTTCCAAGTGCTTTATATGTCACTGAGTAACTGCCCTCTACAGGAAAGAAAATAAGCTTGGAGAGGATTTTGCTCAATGTTAGGTCACCTCCTAATTTCTTTACCCTGGAATGTTACTGTGTTTGGTGGAGGAGAGGGGAGCTAGAGGGCAACCGTCTTTATCTGACCACGTAAGCCCTCTTTGTCCTCAAGGGCCCTCGTTCCTCAGGCTTTCAAACATGTGTATCAAACATATAAAACTGTAGTTACCAAACAAGAGAGACAGATTTTGAACTTGGATCTATGTGCATGAGGTAGTAGAGTAGAGGAATGAGCTCAGAAAACCAGGGATGTGTGTCTCATCAGAGGGCTGGCTCAGCCCACATGGTATGACTCAGCATGGCCTCTGCTCTCACACCTCAGGGTTCTCTACCAAGACCATCCCCGACTTCTCAGAATATCAAACAGGAAAGAGGGTCGAGTGCTCTGAGGCCAGGATTTCAAACTCCCACCATTCTCGGCGCCTCAGTGGATTCTCTGCCCCCATCCTGCTTCCCTTAGCCTGGGCTCCGTGCCATCCCAAGCACTCTGTAAGACAGCTTCTCCATCTCAACTGACTGGCAGCCTTCTACACATATGACTTCCAATGTCAGCAGGACGAGCACGCTGTTCCATCATCATTTTCCTCATTCCCAGTGCCCACGCCTGTATTCCATTCCATACCACAGCTGTTTCATGCATTTCCTCCTCTTTTGTCTTCTCTAAAATGGTTATCTCCCTGCCAATCCCACATAGTCAAGAGATGGGCCATGAGAGCTTTTTATCTCATAATTCCTCCCCATAGCACTAACCAGAGGCTCAGTCCTGCTGGAGATCTGTGGGAGAGTGTAGATCGTGCCCCATAGTTGTCCAACCAAGGGGCGAGGGATCTGGGATATTTATCTATTGACCCTCTTAGTTATTGGTTCAAAACTGCTCCCTGGGAACATTAGGTCCCCAGTGCTCTCTGCATACCCTACACTTGGGCTAAATGGACTCCCCTGGCTCCAAAGAACCCTCATACAGAGAGATTCATCTGGTATGCCTAGGAATGGTGATTACAAAAGGGATATGGTTGGGGCACAAATCACATTTGCTGCACTCGGTTGTGAGGTTTGTTCTCTTTCTGTTTTCAGGACCTAAGAAGTTCTTAGTGAGTATTTCATCTAGAGTCAGGCTCAGACAGATACAGTTCACAGAAATTGACTGCATAGGCTTACTTGATGATTAATTGACACACAGTGAAAACATAAGGGAAAGATATGCAGCCCATCACTGTGGTCATCAGGCAGGAAACATAAATGGCTAAAAACGGTAAAAGGAAGCCAAGCCTACCTGAGTGATGGCAGTGACGGGTTCTGCCCCTTGACCTGTCCATTTCCTTAATTCTGAGAGACTGTTTTCATCAAATATTGGTTATCTTGCATTGGTTATCTCAGAACACTGGAATTCTGAGAACACTGAACTTTTATAATTTTTTTTCCTATTCTCTAAGACTGCTACAATTAAGAAAAAATGGTGAGTGTGGTACGAATTGTGTCCCTGTAACAAATTATTAGAGTGAAATCATAATAAATATTCTTAGAGTTTCATTAGTGGTCATTCAGGTTTGCATCTCTCTCTCTTTCTTTTTTGAGATTTTATTTTTAAGTAATCTCTACACCCAACATGGGGCTCAAACTTATAAGGCCAAGATTGAGAGTTACATACTGTACTGACTGAGGCAGCCAGGCACCCCTGCATCTCTTATTTAACAGGCCAAGTGATAACTGTTTTCCATTTGAGGAGTTATTTTTCTTCTAATTAACTATTAGAACACATATGATATAGAATTTAATGTTAAAAGGGGTTTTATTCTATCTGTTATAGAATAGATTTTTCTTTCTTTTTTTTAAAATGTTTTCTTTTTTTTTCTTTTTTTCAAAGATTTTATTTATTTCTTTGACAGAGAGAAACACAGCTAGAGAGGGAACACAAGCAGGGGGAGTGAGAGAGGGAGAAGCAGGCTTCTCGCCGAGCAGGGAGCCCGATGTGGGGCTCAATCCCGGGTCTCCAGGATCATGACCTGAGTGGAAGGCAGTTGCCTAACCAACTGAGCCACCCAGGTGCTCCTAGAATAGATTTTTCTTATCCTTTCATTATCTTCTGTTTTGTTTTTTTTTCTTTTAAGATTTCATTTATTTATTTGACAGAGAGAGAGGGACAATCAGAGAGGGAGCACAAGCAGGGGGAGTGGGAGAGGTAGAAGCAGGCTTCCCACCAAACGGGGAGCTCGATGTGGGGCTCGATCCAGGAACTCTGGGATCATGACCTGAGCCGAAGGCAGATGTTTAATGACTGAGCCACCCAGGTGCCCCTTTATTATCTTTGTTTAAAAGGGCACTTAAGGAGGGTCAAGATGGCGGAAGGCCAGGTGACCGCATTTCAGGGAGTTCCCTGAAGAGAGCTGAATTCCAACAAAAAAACCACTACAAGACCACCGTGAACACCCATGAAACCAGCCTGAAATGTGATATTTCCCACTTCTGGACCGCCACGAGAGACAAAGAACATCGGCAAAAAGGTAGAAACAAATTGGAGGG
>PITA01027426.1:0-20948 GCA_004023965.1 Spilogale gracilis | reverse complement strand
CCGCACTGATTCTGCACCGTTAGTGTACATGCTGACACAAAACACAAGGACCAGAATAGCTTAGCACTATTACTCCAAATAGTTTGACTCCTCTGGGGCCTGGAAGGATCCACAAACCACTCTTGGAGTTCGGCGGGGTTTAATGACTTGCCCAAATTACAACCAGAAAGTAGAGGCAGGATTCAGACATTGTGCTCCTGGCATCAATCCCTACGCTCTTTCCACCAAAGCTGTTGAGAGCTCCCAATAAATAGCATCCCTCTTCCCTGTCCAGATTCTCAATAAGTTGAGAGATAAAAGAAAACTCGAGTCTAAATGTCATTTTTATTACTGGTCGAGGCCAGGCTGGGGGACATAACATCACGTCTGGTAACCAGGTGGATTTGCTAACAGCAAGTGTTCTCAGCCATGCATTGCCAGCCGTGTGTGCCTGGAAAGTGGGGAGGGGGTGGGGGGGACTGCGTCAGAGAGACAAGGCAGGACTCGCACAGTCTGCCCACCCCCAGGAGGGAGAGGGCAGAGCTGGGCTGAGAGTGGTCGGTTATTCCCAAGTCTTGACTTTCCTGGAGAAATCCAGCTTTAGGGCAGGATTCTCAGATACTTACAGGCCTCCCATTCCACAGTTGGGGTGTCTTCCCTCTACCCCACGGTTGGGCCCTCATTCTACTCAGCTGAAGATGGTCTCCATGTAGCCAGTTCCCAGGACTTCTTGTCATTTCTTGGGCATGGCTTTCAACTTCCTACATCACACACTAAAAACAATCAGATGATTTTCAGACAGATAAAGCATGTTGGAAGTCCGCTTAATGAGAGGCAGTGGGAGGCTGATGAGGAGAAGCAGGCTACTTTCTAGCTGGGTCTCTGATGACCTGTGGGACCTTCCCAGCTCAATGTTCAACTGGTCAGAAACCCTCAGGTCAGGACACCCAGAAGTGACCGGTCTCTAGGAACCCGAGTCCCCATCCATCATGCTCATGTACTTGTAGTAATGTGTCCTGGGAATTCAACCATTCCACTGCCAGTGGACACCGTTCCTTTGGAGTGACCAGGTGGGGATGCCCAGCCTCCAAGAAGGGCCACCTCTGGAAACCTGGAAAAGCAAACAAATCATTACTTAAACAGTGAGATGAGCCAGAGCTGCTGCAGCAGAGGTCTTTCTAGTGATTAAATACTTGTGCTGCCAGCTGCGCAGTCCCTGTGCCCCCGGACGGTCCTCCGCTGCAGCGGTGAGCTTGGCTTCCTGACTGTAGGCTGTCCGCTGTCACTTACTGTCATCTGTTTGCTCGCACCATTCTCCTGTGAGCGCACGGAGCTCATGGCTGTCCATACTGCCCAACTTTCCAGGTGATTCTATGTTGATTTGCGTTGCTGAGTATGCAGGGCAGGCCCCGGGTGCCCGTCGGTGCCCTCCCTGTCATGCCCGCAGCCCAGCACCCTGTAGGCAACACATCTTCCTTGGGAGCGTGGGTTCCCCTTAGGCCTGTGACCTGCCCAGCGAGCTGCTGGTAATGCTCCGCATGGGTGGGTTTATTTCACTAACAGCTGTGGCCTTGAACAGTGCTAGGAGCCTATGGGAGCTTATGTAAATATCCTTAAAGCCAAAAGTAATAGCAAGTACGCAGGGGCCTTCAGCAGAGCCAGACTTTGACTTTAAGTTTGCAATTTTGAAGCTCAAAGCCTTTTCTCCCTTACAAAGAATAAAGAAAAAAAAAAGGTAAACAAACAAATGGCGTTAATAGACATTGAAAGTTAATCTTTAGGAGAAACAAGTAACTTAAACCCCAGGTCTGTATCTTCAAGTGTGAATCCCTCCTTAGAGCCCCAAATTTCTGAGGTTTCATTTGGGGATTACCCATCTGTTCCCTTTGGCTTGGTCTCCTCCCTGGTTGTCTGAGGTCTCACTAGGACGGCCCCATAAGGAAAGGGGTTTGGAAAGGAGTTTGTTGACTCCAACACTGAGGCTCTTCATGGCTTCCTTGGTTTCAAACTGTGAACTCCAGGGGTGTGGGGTCTTTACATGGTGTGGGGTTCCTGGACACCACCCTTGCCCGCAGATCAGTAGGACCTTAAGTCAAAATCCCATGGCGGGGTTTCAAACAACTTCCAAGGTTCTTCATCATAGCACATGGCATTTTCTTTTCTTTTCTTTTAAGATTTTTATTTATTTATTTGTCAGAGAGAGAGAGAGAAAGAGAGAGAGAGCACACAAGCAGGGGGAGCAGCAGGCAGAGGGAGAAGCAAGTTCTCTGCTGAGCAAGGAGTCTGATGTGGGACTCGATCCCAGGACCTGAGCCACAGGCAGACTTTAACCAACTGAGCCCCGCAGGCGTCCCTATACATGGCACTTTCATGGTATGTCACGTTCATCGAGTTTACAGATGACTCTGTGTTGGCTGCATCTTAGTGGGGGCTGCTTCCCTGGGTGTGTAGGGAGGTACCTTCATTCACCACTTACATCTGAAATTCTGGGCCAAGATGTGAAAATCCAGGTTTTTCACAGAAGCTATTTTCATGAAAAACCACTAAAATGGTTGTGATGTGTGCAGAGACCTGTGTTTCAGAACCTACCCATTTATCTCTGTTAGCTTCACGTGTTCCATCTTCCTTCAAGAGAGGCTCTGGTCAGAGGTGTTCAGGACATACCAGATTCCTACCAGACACCTGCCGGATGGGCGCTGGCCACTCTCACCTCCCGGCGTAATGGGAAATGCTGGTTCATGCCTTTCCTTACCCTTACTCCTGTGTCACGCTCTCAGACCTGTGCTTGGCCCAGAGCTCCCCAGTGCCAAGGGGACCTGAAGACGCTGAATCTGACCCATTGGCAACTCGAGGGGAGGGTGAGGAAGTGAGTGTTTGGCTTATTGGAGCTCACGCACACACACATAAATTTGAGGGCCTTCATCTGCTTTGGTAGATAAATCACAAACATTTCCATGAATAACCACGTCTGTTATGCAAATTGGTTTCCATCCGCTGGTCTGCTGAGAATAATGTTCCATAATTACAACAGTTATTTACTTATGGGTAAATCAGCTTTCTTACCACCTTCTCTGTTTGAGAGAAGCTTCCAATTGCTGTCAGAGCCTGTGGTCTGAGTTTGCAAGTCCTGAGGTCAAGGAGGAGTTCGATACATTTGGCCAATGAGTGGAGATGAGGCTCCCCGCTTTTGGCTTCTCTGCACTAAGATGTCTTGGACATGGTCCTCAGAGGTTTTAGAGCTAGGTGAAAAAAAGAAATCATGTGGAACAAATGTAAGAGAATGAAGGCCTGAGATATAGGATTCTACCTAGGATCAATGTGGTAAGTATTCATCAAGGAAGAGATTCTGGCCCAGCTTCCTGGAAGGGAACTCACCCTGGGCTTTAAGCTGGGAAGGACTCCTGGAGAGGCTTCAGGTGGGAAGGCATTCCAGGACCTGGGCAGAGAGTGTAGGAAGGCTCTAACGTAATGTGAGTTTTCTGGAGAGGGTGAGCCTCCCAGCCTGGAAGGAACAGACATGTACTGAGCCACTGCTCTCCGGCCTGAGTCACATCAGATTCACTTAGCCTCGAACAGCGGTGAGGCAGGGAGGGAGAGCTCCAGATAGGGAAACTGAAGCAGGGAGAAGTTAGATTGCCTGAGGTTATAAAACCAGGAAAAGACAAGGTTGGAAAAGAAGGCAGGATCTGAGGACAGTGGAAGTTCTAGAATCCCAGGGTGAGATCCTAAATCATGACTGTCTGGGATTATGATGTTCTGTGAAATGACAATGTTGGGAGGACAAATCAGAGTAGAGGGTTCAGCGAGGGAGTGGGGAAAATGATCTCACTTTCTTATCTGGATCTCTTGACTTCCCTCCCCAAATATATTTTTCACCTTGGCTTTGTAAAGTGAACCCAAGGAATGTTACCCATTTTTTTTTTTTTGTCGGTATTTCACAGATAAGGAAAATGAGACCGAAAAAAAGTGCCTCACTAGCCATCTGGGCTTGTTTTCCTAGTTAGCCACAGAGTGCTGACTCTCCTGGGATGTGATCTGTCCCCCTTAGTTATAATTAATAATGTTACTGATGTCATAGGAAATTCACTCCATACTTTCAATACTGCTCAGAGTGTCTGATAGAGTGTAGTTCTCGTCTTCAAACAGCTTCCATTCCAACAGGGAAGCATTCAGTTTCCTTTTTTTTTTCTTTTAAGATTTTATTTATTTGACAGAGAGAAACACAGCCAGAGAGGGAACACAAACAGGGGGAGTGCGAGAAGGAGAAGCAGGCTTCCTGCTGAGCAGGGAGCCCTACGTGGAACTCGATCCCGGGTCTCCGAGATCATGACCTGAGCTGAAGGCAGTCGCTTAACCAACTGAGCCACCCAGGTGCCCCAAGCATTCAGTTTCTACTGAGCAGAGGCAAAGAAGAGCTAGAGGACCACATGCAGAAAAGCCCTCTTTGTTTCCCTGGATGCCCTCCTGGTGGGAACAGATCTCGAGGATTCAGTATGCTAAGGAGTGTAAGTTCTGCAAAGAGGCTGTTGACACATACAACTAAAAATCCAGCCAGGTAAACCAAATACAGGATTTCCCCCTCACTATCTGGCAGGTGGAGGGCAATGAGAAGAGAAGGGGAGGCTTGTGAGAAAATGAGATCAGCTGTGGAAAAATAAAGCAGTTTTCTGCACAGAAGTTACAATGCCAGTGACTGTGTGTCCCCATCAGTTGCATGGGCCCGGGGAGTTTTATAGAGGAAGTATTTGTGCATTACTCATTCATACCTTTATTCCATGAGTGTTTATTGAGCACCTACTTCATGTCCAGAACTGTGAGAATAGAGATGAACAGACCCAGTCTGTTCTCCATGATTCACATTCTTGTTAAAGACAGCCAAATACTCAGGTTTATTAAGATCACCATGGAGCTCTGAGGAGGGGTAAGGGTAAGGAGTTATGCAAGACCAAGGAGGGTTCAGAATCCAGGATCAGGAAGTACTTCCAGACAGAAGCAGTATCTCCTGCACCATGCTGGTCTTCTTGTAGTTATAAATTCCTCTCCGCTCCAGGGCACTGTCATTTACTGTTCCCTCAGCATCACATGCTGTTCCCTCTCATTTGACTGTCTACTCCCATACATCTTCAAGTCTTGGCACAAACACTGCTCTCTCAGAGAGTCTTCCCCTGGGTAAGCCTCCCAAACCTATGTGGTTATTTCTTTGTTGTTTTTCTTTTCTACTACTCTATTCTTTTATAACACAAATGTATTTGTATCTATGTGAATCTTTATTTTTTTCAAGATTTTATTTATTTATTTATTTATTTATTTATTTATTTATTTATTTATTTATTTATGGAGAGTATGAGCAGAGGGGAAGGGCAGAGGGAGAAGCGGACTCCGCACTAAGCAGGGAGCCTGATGTGGGGCTCAATCCCAAGACCCTGGGTTCATGAACTGAGCAGAAGGCAGATGCTTAACCAACTGAGCCACCCGGGTGCCCTCTGTGTGAATCTTTAAATAATCATCTATTTCCCCCAGTAGCATGTAAGCTCCTCAAAGTAGCCTTACCTCCGCTGTGTATTCAATAGTGTCAGCCACACAGAGGACTCTCAGTAAATATCGGTGGGACACATGCGTGAGCTTACCCAACAAAGGCAAGTCAATTTCTTCATCTGAAAAATGGGACTTATGGACCAACTTTCTAGAGTTTGTGCAGAGTGGTTGGCCGAGTAAAGTCTCCCAGAGATTTTCACATCTTCTTCCCTGGAAGCTATGAATTTGTGAGTTTATATGGCAAAAAGGGCTTTGCAGATATGATCAAATTAAGGATTTGGGGATGGGGAGGTTATTCTAGATTATCCAGATGGGTCTGACATGATCACAGGAGTCCTTGCAAGAGGCAGGCAGGACATCAGCATCACAGAAGGTGACATGGTGATGGAAGAAGAGGGAGACCTGAAGGTGTTATGCCGTTGGCTCTGAAGATGGATGAAGGGGCCACAGACCAAGGACTGCAAGTTACAAAGGGCAAGAAACAGATTCTCTCTTGGAGCCTTCAGAAAGAGCCACCCTTGCTGACTCATTGATTTAGCTCTGGAAGGTTCATTTTAGACTTCTGACTTCCGGGACTGTAAGAGCAGGAAAAATATTGTGTTCTTTTAAGCCTCTCAATTTGTAGTGATTTGTTACAGCAGCAATAGGAAACTAATACATGTAGGCATCAAATAAGATCACATGTGGGAAGACTCTTGGAAAAACACAAAGCCAGGAATCATTATTAGTTTATGACGGCTCACCCTTGTTTATTACATTTGTATGCAGGGCCTATGTAAGTTCCAGCTACCATAATGAGGAGAGATGCTTGAATAATAGCCCTACACCCCAAGGAAGGGTATTTTTTCATAGTTTATAATTGCCATAGAGCTTGAAAATCTTCCAGGTCTTATAGTTCTTAATTATGCTCTCATGCATATGCATCAATTACCCACATATTCCTACCTAGCTTGTTACTGCAAAGATATTTAAAAAAAATATTTGGAACAGTTTCCTCTGCATGCATCTTCCTCTGAAAATATCCTATGAAATATTTCACCTCCACTGCAATAATCTGCTCCAGTTGGGACATTCTTGCCAGTCTTCCCTGCTCGACAGAATTAAACCTCCACCCTCGTCAGCAGCCTCAGTCCCTGTTCCGACCTGACAGTTCTGTCCTCCTGACTCCCAGTGGCTTAATTGCAGGTTTGTTCCTCTGGGTTTGTGTCTGCCTTGCTGGGTATGAGCTGGAATCCAGGAGGGGCCAGGGAGTGCCTGACCCAGGTGGTTATATTTAAATGGCAGTGGAGGGGGAGGAGAGGGTGTTGATGTTTTTACTTGCTGTTTCTCCCCATAGAAATGGCTCTGCAGGGAGTTTCGGTGCTCCCGAGGCCATTTTATCTACAAACAGATGACTTTGTCAAGCGATAGCATGTGGTGCACTCCCCAGGTGGCCATCCCGGTGATTTTCAGGCCCACCTGACTTGGTTTACCAACCCGTGAGTCAGTTTTGTTCTTCCCTGACTCCCCTCTTTTCCTTCTGTTCTCTCCCTCCTTGACTGCTCCCCCTGTGTGAGAGATGCCCATAGCACCTCTGTGTGTTTCTCTTGGGAAGATCATAGATCTTCACGGGGCAATTTCAACAAGTGGACCAATGCCATTCTGTTGCTGAGCTAAAAGGTGGTGGTCTGTCTCAATTTTTGACTGTTACATTGAGCTTTAAAAAATACCGTTGTGAAACAAGAGATCTCTGGAAACCTCCATTTTATAATGTGAGTTGTATCATTAGGTCAATTCCTTAGCCTCTCTGCAGTTGTGTTTCCTTGTCTGTAAGATGGAGGTAATAATAACAGAAACGTGGATGAGGGTTAAATTCACGGGAAGGGTTTAATTATTATGTAAAATACTTGTCGTGTACAGAGCACAGTCACCTGGAGAATTCTTGTTTCCTCCTCTACCCCCTCACCCTACTTTCACACTTTAGGGACATCCACACCCTCTGGAGGAAGGTTCTGGAGCCTCAGCCCAGAGAGTCAGATTTGGTTGTTCTGGGGAGAAGCCTGGGGGTCTGCACTTTGAGCCTCACTTATTTTTTCAACTTTTACTACTCACTGGGCAATTAGAAGGCTATGTATAAAGTATACTAGGGCAACAACCCATTGCCTGAATTCTGAAACATGTTTGCAGGGAAAATCTGGGGTTCCTGGTCTCCCCCATTCCAGCATATCCAAATCTAACCATTGTATTCAACAAGCCTCAGTTCAGAGCTATATTCTTTCTCCATGATGCCTTTCCTGGTTAGAGCCAGCACAACCCTCCCCCACTTCAACGTTTCTCTCTGTCATTTAAAATAGGTTAACTCGAAAAAATAAAGATAAACAATGGAAACAAAAATAAAATAGGTTAATTCCTTCAGGGTATGCATGTCACTGGCTCTCTCAGCATACTGCACAGGTCTTGATGGTTTCCCCCTCGAATATCTCTCAAATCCATGCCCTTCTCCCATCCAGGCATACCTGGCCCCATCCCAGTTCCAGTCATGCTCGTATTTACCACATTGCTTCTCTGATCCATCCACATCATTCTTTCCCCTTCCAAATTGTTTTTCTCTCTGCAGCCAAAGGGAGTCTTGGAACACAGAAGTCTGATTCTATCAGCCCTCTGCAACCCTTCCTCACCCACCTGCCACTTAAAATCCTCTGGAGGCCCTCCTTCCCTGTGCTATTGGGATAGGCTCCACGATCTGAACATGACCTCAAAAGTTCTGTGGAGTTGAGCTGCGCCTTGCCTCTCTAGTCTCACTGGGTATTATCATCCCTTCACTCAGGAAAGCCTGTGTTTCCTTAAACACAACACGTTGCTTTGGCTACATGGCGTTTGTACATGCCAGTCTTCCTCCTCCTGGAGTCCTCCTCTCTCCTTTGCCCCCTGGCCTAGGGAACTTTGTTTTCAGAACTGAATGCAAGCCTCTCATCCTCAGGAAAGCCTCCAGTTCAGCCCCATCCCCAGTCTAGATAAAATTCCTTGGTTCTATGTCCTCCTGAAACTGTGTTCCTTCCCTCATTGTCCCCATCTTACTTTGTAATCATGTCGGTAGTGCAGATATTTGATTAATGTATGTCTCCAGAAGAGCAGGGACTTGTCTGCTTTTGTTCACCTGGGTCTCCTCTGCCTAGCAGGTCAGACTTAACACATACCAGGTGAAGAGTTGATCAGTAAAGGAATAGTGTACAGCTTTTACTTTGAGTGGGGGTTATTGTTTTGAACTCACTCAAAAAGCACCTGGTGTTCTCAAGTTCTAGGAATCGGAATTAAGCCATGGATCTCTAAATAATACGTCAGAATTGAAAAATTTTTGAGAACTGGTTTATGACTCAACTTGGACTCAGGGACCATGCTGATTGATGTGTTATGACTATCTTCATTAAATTTAAGTTCTCCATTTCAAACAGGAAGTAGATTCTGCTGAACAGACTTGGGTAGACAGATGGCTATAGAGTACTGCATCAACATGTGTTTTGGAGACAGAAGTTTTCCAGCGAGCAGGAAAGTGGCTGTATGCTCAGATGAGTGGAGTCCGGGCAGGTGGGCGTGGAGGTGGGAGATGTGGAATGTCCGGATGGAGAGCCTGTGCCACCATATTGTATATGGTATCCTCCCTCCAAAAATGAATCTCGGACTATCATGTGAACATAACTGTGGTTGAGGGGTGCCTGTGTGGCTCAGTTGGGTTAAGCATCCAACTCTTGATTTCAGCTTAGGTTGTCATCGTAGGGTCCTGGGATTGAGCTCTGTGTCAGGCTTCCTACTCAAAGGGGAATCTGCTTGTCTCCCTCTCTCTCTGCCACACCTCCTGCTCATGCTCTCTCTCTGTCAAAAATAAATAAATACATTTTTTCCTTTAAAAGAGTAACTATAGTTAAGGGTAGGGAGTATAAAAATCATGGTCAGATAAAGATGCTCAAAAGGTGTAAAGAAAATATGGGAAAACAAAAGGAAGTATTGAATGACAGGCAACAATGCACAGAAACTTCAGGAAATAGAAAGGCTCAGGAAATTCCCCACCCAGAAGAGGCAGTCAACATAGCTTGGGGTTCCTGCCCCGCCAAAGCCTCTTCCTTGCCCAGCTGCTCCCAGCCCAAATTGAGGACATTGCCCAAGGCAGTCATAACTGTTGTGTGCAACCTGTTCTTGCCCCTTATTTCTCATATCATTGTTTGGTCTAGAGCAGGTTCCTGAGCAAGAGTGAGCCAATCAGATCCCTCTCTCAAAATTTGGAAGTGGAATAGTGAAGGGACTGAGAGAGTTCTTTGTCATAGCTTGGGCCCAATGTGTAGATAGAGATGGGATCAGAATCAGTCCCAGTGCAGGCCAAAGCTGAAACTATGAGAGCAGAAACCGTGAATGACAAAGCAGAGAGGAGAGAACGGAACAAGTTGGAGAGAGGCTGAGACGAAAGACAATGTCAGAGAGAACCAGAGAGGGCTCTGTGCCTTTCAATTACTTAGATCCTCTTTCCAAGAGGCCCAACTGGATCTGGTGACCACAAAGTTCTGTATCTTTTCAATAAACTCTCCTTTATGTGGGCTAGCTTAAATGGGTCTCTCTAATCTTTATTTTCAAAAGAAATGTGAGAAGCCATCAGTGATTGAGTCTTCTTTGTTGCTTTGGGAGATAGTAGTGGGAATGACCGGCAGAAAGAATTGCTTTAGTTATTCCCATTTCCCCTCTAATCACCACCTGGCCTACCAAAGTGCTTCTAGTCCCTTCCCTGCTCTTCTGGATTATTTCTGTGGTCTTAGCACCATGCTGATGCTCTTGTAAAATCACACTGGTTGCTATTCCCTTTGGACGGTGTCTCAGCCACTAGCTCTAAATGCTTCAGTTGTTCAAGTCAGCAGATTAAGCATCCTCCTCCTTGGCCTTGGTGATGTCAGCTAGTCAGCAAGTGTTTACTGAGCATCCCCTGGGCGCCCATCTCTGCACCAGGTGCTCCGTGCCCTTGGCCTCTAAGTGTGAAGAAAACAGTTAATTGACTACTGGATGTGCTATTCTGTTGGAAGGGTTCTGATGCTTTGGTGAGTATTTCCAGGGCAACCAGACCAGGAATCTCCTAATTAATTAATATCACAGTTATTGCACCCAATTCTAGCTAAAGAGAAGAGGAAGCTGGTTGGGATGATTTTCTTCTGGGTGAGAGATAGTTGAAAAAGAAACATGGAGTTTTAAAGCATACTAGGGGTTTTGTTTCATTTTAAAGCTAGCTGGGAAAAGACACTGAAAGAACTGGCATGAATGGGGGCCAGGGGGAGTTGTGGTTGAAAATAGTTCAGGTCATAACCAACTGGATGACCTGCAGAAAAATAGCTGAAGGTTTTCTAGGGAGAGAAGGAAACCATCATGGAAGCATTCATCAGGAGAGAAACTCAACTGCTGAGTTAGGGTTCTGGTTCCATATAAAGTCTAGCCTTCTGATCATGGTTCCCAAGAAGAACCACTTGAAAGGGCTCTCATGGAAACAATTGAGAATTCATGAAGAAAGACCCATACACATGTGTTTTGTGCATTTTTGTTTTGTTTTGTTTAATATCATATGTATATAATAACAAAAATTGATTAGTGATTGTCCATCTTCCCTAGTGGGAATAGAAAATTAAATAAAACAAAGACTGTGCACATGATGGTTTTTTACTAAGGATGCCAATTCTTCCCACAGTCTTCACTGCCTTTTTGTACTTTAGGCACCATTCTGCAACTAAAGGTCTTGGGACATGGAGTGGACTCCAAAGGAGCTCGTTTGTAGGATGAACTGAGCCAATAAGATTCTTTCTCTCTTCAAGGATTTCACTAAGAAACTAAATTAGTCAATAATTAGGAGCTGGAATTGGGGGCTTAGGGGAGGTCGTAGAGACTAGTGCTAGGCAGTTATTTTGTTCTATAAGCACGCAGAATCAGAAAACAAGACCGGGAAGAGAATGAGAATTCCCTCACTGATTCATTTTCTATTATTATTATTTTATTTAATTTATTAACATATAAAGTATTATTTGCTTCAGTGGTACAGGTCTGTGAATCATCAATCTTATACAGTTCACAGCACTCACCATAGCACATACCCTCCCCAATGTTCACAACCCAGCCTCTCTATCTTCCCCCCTACCCCAGCCAACCCTCAGTTTGTTTCCTGAGATTAAGAGTCTTTTATGGTTTTCTCCCTCCCTGGTCTTATCTTGTTTCATTTTTTTCTCTCCCTACCCCCATGACCCTCCACCCTGCTTCTCAAATTCCTCATATTGGAGAGATCATATGAAAATTGTCTTTCTCTTATTGACTTTTTCATCAACTAGAATACCCTCTAGTTCCATCCACATCGTTGCAAATGGCAAGATTTTGTGGGGTTTTTTTTTGATGGATGAACAGTATTTATATATATATATATATATACCTCACATCTTCTTTATCCATTTATCTGTTGATGTACATCTAGCCTCTTTCCATAGTTTAGCTATGCTGCTAAATGTTCGGGTTCATGTGCCTCTTCAGAGCACCACATTTGTATCTTTAGGATAAATACCCAGTACTGTGATTGTTGGGTCATAAGGAAGCTCTATTTTCAACTTTTTGGGCGAATCTCCATACTGTTTTCCAGAGTGGCTGCACCAGCTTGCATTCCCACCAAGAGTGTAGGAGGGTACCCCTTTCCCTGCATGCTCACCAACATCTGTCATTTCCTGACTTTTTAATTTTAGCCATTCTGATTAGTGTGAGGTGGTATCTCACTGTGGTTTTGGTTTGTATTTCCCTGATGCTGAGGGATATTGAGCACTTTTTCATGTGTCTGTTGACCATTTGGATGTCTTCTTTGGAGAAATGTCTGTTCATGTCTTCTGTCCATTTCTTCATTGGATTATTTGTTCTTTGGGTGTTGAGTTCAACAAGTTCTTTATAGATTTTGGATATTAGCCCTTTATCTGATATGTCATTTGCAAATATCTCCTCCTATTCTGTTGGTTGTATTTTGGCTTTGTCACCTGTTTCTTTTTCTGTGCAAAAGCTTTTGATCTTGATGAAGTCCCAGTAGTTCATTTTTGTTCTTGCTTCCCTTGCCTTTGGTGATGTTTCTAGGAAGAAGTTGCTGTGGCTGAGGTCGGAGAGGTTGCTGCCTGTGTTCTCCTCAAAGATTTTGATGAATTCCTGTCCCACATTGAGGTCTTTCATCCATTTTGAGTCTTTTTTGTGTGTGGTGTAAGGAAATGGTCCAGTTTCATTATTTTGCATATGGCTGTCCAATTGTCCCAACATCATTTCTTGAAAAGACTGTCTTTTTTTCATTGGACATTCTTTCCGGCTTTGTCAAAGATTAGATGACCATAGAGTTGAGGGTCCATTTCTGGGCTCTCTATTCTATTCCACTGATCTATGTGTCTCCTTTTGTGCCAGTATCAGACTGTCTTGATGATGACAGCTTTGTAATAGAGCTTGAAGTGTGGAATTGTGATGCCACAAACTTTGGTTTTCTTTTTCAACATTCCTCTGATTATTCAGGGTCTTTTCAGGTTTCATACAAATTTTAGGATTATTTGTTCCATTTCTTTTTTTTTATAAGATTTTATTTATTTGACAGAGAGAAACACAGCCAGAGGGGGAACACAAGCAGGGGGAGTGAGAGAGGGAGAAGCAGGCTTCCCGCTGAGCAGGGAACCTGATGTGGGACTCGATCCCGGGTCTCTGGGATCATGACCTGAGCCAAAGGCAGTCGCTTAACCAACTTAGCCACCCAGGTGCCCCTATTTGTTCCATTTCTTTGAAAAAATTGATGGTATTTTGATAGGGATTGCATTAAATATATAGATTAGGAAGTATAGATATTTTCACAATTTTTGTTCTTCCAGTCCATGAGCGTAGAATGTTTTTCCATTTCTTTGTGTCTTCCTCAGTTTCCTTCATGAGTACTTTATACTTTTCTGAGTGCAGATTTTTTGCCTCTGTGGTTAGGTTTATTCCTAGATATCTTATGGCTTTGGGTACAACTGTAAATGGGATTGACTCCATAATTTCTCTTTCTTCTATCTTGCTGTTGGTGTGTAGAAATGCTACTGATTTCTGTGCATTGATTTTATATCCTGACACTTTACTGAATTCCTGTATGAGTTCTAATAGTTTTGGAGTGGAGTGTTTTGGGTTTTCCAAATAAAGTATCATATAATCTACGAAGAGTGAGAGTTTGACTTCTTTGCTGATTTGGATGCCTTTTATTTCTTTTTGTTGTCTGACTGCTAAGGCTAGGACTTCTAGTACTATGTTGAATAACAGTAGTCATAGTGGACGGTCCTGCTGTGTTCCTGACCTTAGGAGAAAAGCTCTCCGTTTTTCACCATTCAGAATGATATTCACTGTGGGTTTTTCATAAGTAACTTTTATCATATTGAGGTATGTAGCCTCTATCCCTACACTTTGTAGATTTTTTTTTTTAATTTTTTTTTATTTGACAGAGAGAAACACAGCCAGGGAGGGAACACAAGCAGGGGGAGTGAGAGAGGGAGAAGCAGGCCACCTGCCAAGCAGGGAGCCCAATGCGGGACTCGATCCCCGGTCTCCAGGATCATGACCCAAGCCGAAGGCAGTCGCCCAACCAACCAAGCCACCCAGGTGCCCCTACTTTGTAGATTTTTGATCTAGAAAGGATGCTGTACTTTGTCTAGTGCTTTTCCAGCATCTACTGAGAGAATCATATGGTTCTTGTTTTTTCTTTTATTAATGTACTGTATCTCACTGATTGATTTGCTGATGTTGAACCAAACTTGCAGCCCAGGAATAAGTCCCTCTTGGTCGTGGTGAATAATCCTTTCAATGTGCTGTTGGATCCTATTGGCTAGTATTTTGGTGGGAATTTTTGCATCTGTGTTCATCAAGGATATTGGTCTGTTATTCTTCTTTTTGACCGGGTCTTTATCTGGTTTGGGGATCAAGTAATGCTGGCCTCATAAAATGAGTGTGGAAGTTTTCCTTCCATTTTATTTTTTGGAACAGTTTCAGGAGAATACGTATTAATTCTTCTTTAAATGTTTGGTAGAATTCCCCTGGGAAGCTGTCTGGCCCTGGGCTCTTGTATGTTGGGAGATTTTTGATGATTGCTTCAATATCCTTACTGATTATGGGTTGTTCAGGTTTTCTATTTCTTCCTGGTTCGGTTTTGGTGGTTTGTATGTCTTTAGGAATGCATCCATTTCTTCAAGATTGTCAAATTTGCTGGCATGTAGTTGCTCATAGTATGTTCATATAATTGTTTGTATTTCTTTGGTGTTGGTTGTTATCTCTTCTCTATCATTCATGATTTTATTAATTTGGGTCCTTTGTCTTTTCTTTCTGATAAATCTGGCCAGGGATTTATCAATCTTGTTAATTCTTTCAAAGAACCAGTTCCTAGTTTTGTTGATTTGTTCTACTGTTCTTTTGGTTTCTATTTCATTGATTTATGCTCTGATCTTGATTACTTCTCTTCTACTGCTGGGTTTAGGCCTTCTTAGCTATTCTTTCTCCCAGCTCCTTAAGGTGTAGGGTTAGGATGTGTACTTGAGACCTTTCTTGTTTCTTGGGAAAGGTTTGTATTGTTACATACTTTTCTCTCAGGACTGCCATTGCTGTGTCTCAAAGATTTTGAACAGTTGTGTTTTCATTTCCATTTGTTTCCATGATTTTTAAAATTTGTCTTTAATTTCCTGGTTGGCCCATTCATTCTTTAGTACGATACTCTTTAGCCTCCATGTATTTGAGTTCTTTCCAACTTATCTCTTGTGCTTAAATCCTAGTTTCAAAGCATTGTGGGGGATTCAAAGCATATGCAGGGAATGATCCCAATCTTTTGGTACCAGTTGAGACCTGATTTGTGACCCAGGGTGTGATCTACTCTGGAGAATGTTTCATGTGCACTAGAGAAGAATATGTATTCTGTTGCTTTGGGGTGGAGTGTTCTGAATATATCTGTGATCCCCATCTGGTCCAGTGTGTCACCTCCTTGTTGATCTTTTGCTTAGATGATCTGTCCATTTCAGTGAGGGGGGGGATGTTAAAATCCCCTACTATTATTATATTATTGTCAATGTGTTTCTTTGATTTAGATATTAATTGGTTTATATAATTGGCTGCTCCCATGTTAGGGGCATAGATATTTAAAATTGTTAGATCTTCTTGCTGGACAGATCCTTTAAGTATGATATAATGTCCTTCCTCATCTCTTATTATAGTCTTTGGCTTAAAATCTAAGTTGCCTGATATAAGTATTGCCACCACATCTTTCTTTTGATGTCCATTGGCATGGTAAACTCTTTTCCACACCCTCACTTGAAATCTGGAGGTGTCTTTGGGTCTAAAATTAGTTTCCTGGAGAGTGCATATCAATGGGTCTTGTTTTTTTTATCCATTCTGATACCCTATGTCTTTTGATTTGGACATTTAGCCCATTTACATTCAGAACTATTGAAAGATATGAATTTAGTGCCATTGTATTACCTATAAAGTGATTATTACTGTATATAGTCTCTGTTCCTTTCTGGTATGTTACTTTTAGGCTTGCTCTCTGCTTAGAGGACCCCTTTCAGTATTTCCTGTAGAGCTTGTTTGGTGTTTGCAAATTCTTTTAGTTTTTGTTTGTCCTAGAAGCTTTTAATCTCTCCTTCTGTTTTCAATGACAGCCTAGCTCAATATGGTATTCTTGGCTGCATATTTTTCTCATTTATTGCTCTGAATATATTATGGCAGTCCTTTCTGGCCTGCCAAGTAGGTGTCTGTGGATAGGTCGGCTACTAATCTAATATTTCTGCCATTATATATTACAGACGTCTTCCTGAGCTGCTTTCAGGATTCTCTCTTTGTCACTGAAACTTGTAAGCTTTACTATTAGATTATGGGGTGTGAACCTATTTTTACTGATTTTGAGTGGAGTTCTCTGTGCCTCTTGGATTTTGATGCTTTTTCCCTTTGCCAAATTAGGGAAATTCTCTGCTACAATTTGTTCCAATATACCTTCTTCCTCCCCCTCTCTCTTCTTCTGGGATCCCAATTATTCTAATATTGCTTCATTTTATTGTATCTTTTTTCTCTCAAATTCTCCCCTTGTGGTCGAGTAGTTGTTTATCTTTCTTTTTTTCTCAGCCTCTTTATTTTCCATCATTTTGTCTTCTAGATCACGAATTCTCTCTTTTGCCTCATTTATCCTAGCAGTAAGAGTCTTCATTTTTGATTGCACCTCATTAATAGCTTTTTTTATTTCAACTTGGTTAGATTTTTGTTCTTTTATTTCTCCAGAAAGGGATTCTCTAGTATCTTCCATGAATTTTTCAAGCCCAGCTAGCACCTTGGTAATTGTCAGTCTGAACTCTATTTCTGACATATTACTAATGTCCCTATTGATTAGGTCCCTAGCCATCAGTACTGAGTTTTTCTGCCTTGTCATTTTTTTCCAGAAAAGATGAATGAGAGAACAAAATACTGAAAGGGTAGTGATGACCCCAGAAAAATATACACTAACCAAATCAGAAGAGACCCAAAATTGGGGGGAGAAGGGAAAAAAAATCTCTATCTCTATCTCTACATATATCTATATCTATATCTGCCTCTCTCTATATATATGTGATTAGACAGGTGAATAGAACAGAACCACACACTTGATTTTGGGTGGCTTTTATTCTTTAAGAAGAAACTGCCTCCCAAAATTTTAAGGAAAGAAAAGCTTATATGTGTACAAAAATAAGGCTATACATGATGAAGGGATGCAGTATGATTTTAAAGAAGAAAATTAAAACAAGATTCTAAAAAAGGAATTGATAAGATGATAAGAAAAAAGAAAAAAGAGGAAAGAATGTGATGAGGCTGGGGACTAGAACAAAGCCATGTGCTAGATTTAGGATATATTGTTTCTATTAGAAGAAACTGTATCCCAAAATTTTAAAGAAAGAAAAACCTGTATGTATACAAAAAATAAGCTTACATACAATGAAGGGATAGAATATGACTAAAACAATGAAAATTAAAGATTTTTTAAAAAAAGGTATTGATAAGATAAAATAGTTTAAAAAGTTAAAATAAGAAAGTGAAAAAACTTAAAAAGGGAATAAGAAAAAATGAAATTAAAAGAAAATTAACTTTGAAAGACTAAAGAATGATGGGAAAAGAGTCATGAATTCTACATGGTGTCTTCACCTATCCCTGAAGTTCCACAGTTCTCACTGATGTGTGAACTTGGTCTTGGCTGGGTGTTCTCACTGATCTTCTGGGGGAGGGGTCTGTTGTATTGAATGTCAAATGTCTTTGCCAGAAGTGGGACTGCCCCGCCCTTGCCAGGCGCCAGGTTATGCAATTGAATCAGGCTCAGTCTCAGGAGCTTTTGTGCCCTGAACGCTTTTCGAACCGCTTTGCAGGCTGGGAATGAAGATGGCGGCTTCCCGTTCTCCAGCCTGGAGGAGCCGAGAGCTAGGGGCCCCATTCCTCAATGCACCCTAAGAGAAAAGCAATCATGCTCCTCTCCCTGGTCTCCAGCTGCGCTACATGTCACCCGGCCTGTGACTGAACGTTTCTATCTCTGCCCCGCGGCCCTGTTCGGAGTCTCCAAACCCAGCAGATTCCTGCAGTGCGCTCCCTGCCACCCCTCTGGTGGAGGAAGGAGAAGGTCTCCCCAGATCTGCCACTTGTGGGGTTCCTGCTTGAAGGACAGTGGCCTGACTGTGCCTCGGATCACAGTTCAAGGTAAGCCCGAGCTGAGAGCCCCCTCCTCCGCTCGGTCCCTGCAGTCAGCTTCCCGCTCTGATACCTGGGAGCTCTGCCACACTCAGGCATCCTGGGTCCTTCTGTGACCCCGCGGGTCCTAAGATCACATTGTCCCCACGAGGGTCCCAACCCCACTTAGCCTCTGGGGTGACGTCCCTCAGCGGAGCAAACTTCTAAAAGTTCTGATTTTGTGCCCCGCTGCTCTACTGCTGCCCAGGAGCCGGCCCCTCCCCCTGCAGTGTGTCTTCCCAAATGTCGCCTTGGATTCACTGTTCCACGAGTCCTACCTTTCAGAAAGTGGTTGCTTTTCTGTTGCTAGAATTGCTGCTTTTCATCTCTTTGATCTCCTGTTGAGGCTGTAGGTGTTCCGACTGGTTTGATAACCATCTAGCTGAACTCATGATATCTAGGTCTCCTACTCCGCTGTCATCTTGCTTCTCCCTCCTCATTTTTCACTCATTTAAAACCATTTGATGAGCACCTTCTATACATCATACTGTCTTTGGGGCACAGATGATTCAGTGTTTCCTAGCTGAAGTCCCTTTCCTTATAGAGTCTGCATTCTAGTGGGGCAAGGGAGAGATCTAGAATAAATAAGCATAGCCTGTATGCTCAGGTCATCACCAGTGCTATGAATGAAAAGACAGCCCCAAAGGCCATAGAGATTGATAGTGATGGTTGTGAGGCTACTATTTTTGACAAGGAAGAAGGAGAGGGAGAACAAGGGAACCATCCATGTGGCTATCCTGGGGGATATAAGGAAGCCACTGAGAGGATTTGCAGCAAGGTTTCATGTGGTCCAGAGAAATGGAGAGAAATTCTGAGATCTGACTGTGCTTACTGTCCTTACCGCCCTTGGGTTCTGTTAGCTACTCAGATACATGTCAAATGAATTCCCCGCTTTGACTTAAGCCAGTATGAGTGGTTTTCGTTTCTTGCCGTTAACAAATTCCAAAGTCATCTACAAATCCACAAGGTGACTCTACATCAGTGATAAGCTCTCCAGAATCTCTGTTAAGGTTCCCTGGTCAGAGCATGCGGACCTTATCACCACCTGATGATGGCTGTAAGGGGCAGGGGCCTTAAGCAAGGGGCAAAACCCAACCAGTCTGTGAGTAAAAGAGATGTCAAGAGGTAATAATTCTGCAACTGTTTCTTATGCCAGTTCAGCAAATCTTGAAAATGCAAGGAATTATAGTCTTGAAAACATTAAAAGAATATTTGTACCAGCATCATTCCGTTTCATCTGGGGGATTTGGGAAACTTAGGTATATTAGTTGTGTGTTTGTGTGTGTGTTTCATGAGGGCCACTGTTGGTCCCCAACCTGGGTTCATCTCATACACATCGCTGTTGATGGCTCTGAGTGACTTGACATGGAAATGTATATGGTTTATTTGATGTATAAATGTGCACAGGCTATGGTTTATTTCTGGCCACATGACCCCACTCTAGCTAGAGAACCAGCCAATAAGACAGGATCTCTTTAGAACTGTGTGGACCCCCAGGGCTCACTGAAAAAGGAGCAGAAGATGATGCTGTGGCTGGAGTGTGTGGCTGCCACTGGGCTTATGCTCTGGGAAAATGATGTTTGTTGAGTCCTCTGAGTCCTCTGATGGCAGATGCTTGACATAGATTACTCCTTCTGTCCTTCAGGAATTAACCTCCTTCTAAAGATGAGGAAACTGAACTGCAGAGATTCCACACCTTGCTGGATCTGTCAAGTTTGGGGTTGGAAGCTATAGGAGATTGCTGTGACCGGTAGAGCAGAAACAGAATATTGAGAGGAATTGGGGTGAAGCTTCCAGGGGTATGCCGAGCATCGCGCTGCAGAGCCAGTCTGTTGAGCAAAGCCACTGCTGCCCTTAAACTAAGTGAAACTGACTCCGCACAAGCCCCACTCACTATGGCGTGTGTAGGCTGGTCGGCCCCTCCCCTTTTGCCTTCATTGGTCTGGATGCTTTTTATTCACTCTTGAGGTTATAAAACTTGTCTTTTCCAGTTCCATCTTTCTGAGAGAGAGTGACCATCTCAGTTGATTCTAGGACAGGGGCCTGTCACTAAATCAGACCACCCAACAACCCTCCGAAGGCAGTCTGGATAGAATCAGGACACTGGCCAGCTGACCTTGAAGGTCACTTCCCCTTCTGCCTTGCCATGAAGAGAGCTCATTCCTGGAGTGTATGACTCCTCTGGGACAGAAAGCTCTAGATGTTCTCCTCTGTGAGACTGTGGGCTTTCTGTTGTCAGGCCAGTCACCCTGACCACTGGCGAGTTCCTTCTCTAAAGGCTGAGGACAGGCTGCTGTGGTGGTAAAATTTATAATGAGGGACAAGGACTTGTGAAGAAATGCCTCTGGTGGGGGTGTCGAGAGTGACATTATCAGGGCATGGCTCCCAGCTGGACAGATCTGGCTGTGCTGAGGGGAAGAACAGATATTCTGAGGAAGCTCATGAGAGGCTGAGACACAGACGGAGAGACCCAGAAAACCAGGGGGAATTGGTCTTTTATTCCATGTGTTTCTCCCATCTTGCACGGCTGGTCCAGGGTCCACCATAGTTATCCAGCCTCAGTTTTCCTGCCGCTCCTCACATGCACTAACGTGGTCTGTACTCACAGGTTTAAGTACTTCTGTTGTCCTGTTAGCATAATCAGTTCGTGTGAACAGGAGCCCATACCACCTCCCTACCTGCAA